>VWZV01009464.1:907446-1063610 GCA_013397155.1 Irena cyanogastra | reverse complement strand
CGGCGGTGCGGGGGCCGGCCCGGGGGAGGGCCCGGGGGTGGTGCCGCCGCCGCCCCGCCCCGCTGGGCGGTCGTGCCCACCCGCGGCTGCCGCCGCCTCGGCCCGCACGGCTGAAGGGCCGCCTCATCTTCCTCACCTCTGCTACCCGTCAGACGCCTCCGGGCAGTTTTGACGGCCGGGTTGCGGTGGCATTAGCGTGTCTCACAACAAACTCTCAGCTTGCCGTGCAGCGGCGGACAGGAACCTTTTAGGAACACCTGGAAGAGTTTGGGTCAGAGCTGCACCCCTGCGGACATGCAGGGGCTTAAACGCTCACTCAACACCTTCTGCAACGACAAAGGGGTATATTGCTTTCAAAAAGCCTCCCCTTACATCTTCTGATGCATGCTTCTCTAAACTTCATTCCCTAACTAGAAGACGAGGTATTTCTGTAGCCAGTCAGTCGGAATCACATTGGAAAATACTTCTGAGATCATCTAGTCCAACTTAGGACCAAACACCACCTTGTCAACTAGACCTTGACACTGAGTGCCACATTCAGTCTTTTCTTAAACATTTCCAGGGACAGTGACTCCACCACGTCCCCAGGCAGTCCATTCCAATATCTAATCACCCTTTCTGTGAAGGAATTCCTCCTAATATCCAATCTAAACCTCCTCTGGCTCAGTTTAAGACTGTGTCCTCTCATTCTATCACTGGTTGCCTGGGAGAAGAGGCCAACCCCCACCTGGCTACAGCCTCCTTTCAGGCAGTTGTAGAGAGCAATAAGGTCACCCCTGAGCCTCCTTTTTCCCAGAGTAAACAACCCCAGCTCTCTCAGCCACTCCTCACAGGACTTGTGCTCCAGACCCTTCCCCAGTTCCATTGCCCTTCTCTGGACACACTCCAGCACCTCAATGTCCTTCCTGAATTGAGAGGCCCAGAACTGGACACAGTACTCAAAGTTTGGCCTCACCAGTGCCCAGTACAGGAGGAAGTGTCAAGTACAAAGGGAAATCAGAGCCAGCTTGTGGGATTTACTATTCTAGTAAAGCTCTGAGACACAGCATTTGGGCAATTTATATTGCATTTTCAATCTAGGGGCCCAATCCTGAACCTACTTGGCTTCAGTGGGAACAGGAGTGGGCCTTGTTTTAAGGAACAGCATTTTTCAGTATATGATGACCAGTAAGAAACGCACATTACTGTGTGCCATTCTGCTTTCATGCAAAAAGCATGAGTGGTTCATTAAGTGGTACCTTTTGGTTATAAAGTATTCCCCTGTGTGTGTGTCAAGTACATAAGTAGATCTGCATGTGCACAGAATAAAGTTTAACTTTATAAAAAGCTTGCAGCATGTATTTAAGAGCTGAAGAGGAAGGCTTAGTGCAGAAGGTATTTTAGCTAAGAATTAAAGCCAGTTTATAGCAGTAAAAAGCTACCAAATGATTTCTAAAACTGTGCTCAGCTAATCTGCACAATAATAATGTTTCAAGCAGAATTCTTACAATTAATCTTTAACATACTCAGAGGAGCTTGTGGAGATTTACTGATAAGGATTTCACAGCATTTGGAAAAATGAATTTAATTTTTTATTTAAAATTAGGCTTTTATTTGAATACTTAGATACAGCTTCTCTTAGTTTTCCAGTAGTGTTTTAACCACTGATAGTTAATTCCCACTTAGATGTCAGCTTGGGAACTAGATTACAGAAGGGGGTCTGAGAAGGAGGAGTGGTTTCTGACTCCTTAGGCATGTGGCTATGGGAATTTCCTCGGCCTGCCAGGACACAGATCTCCAGGTGCTGCCCTTCCTTCCTGAGGTCCAAGTGTGACACCCCAGCGTGACCATCTCACCCCCTGGTGGGCTCCAGCCAACTCACTCTGACTACATACAGCAATTGGGGTTCAGAGGCAAAGCAAGGTGGATGGGAGCCTCCTTAGCAGCTCCCAAAAAGCAAGATCTTCTAGTTTGCTGAGAGATTCAGTGGGAAGCTCTTTGTCTGTAAAAGCATTTTGTACACCTCAGTTTCTCAGCCAGCACAGAATAAAAGGTCCAGTGTGGTTCCTCATTACCTTTTGGATGTTGGGCTATGTGATTAGAAGTGTAATCCCTGTTAACACAAAGATGCAGGGAGAACAAAGGCAGAGAAACCTCAGTAACTTCATCAGGGAAATTGGACCAGACAACACTGGCTGCTCCCAAGAACATCAGAGAAAACTGATTAAACCTTGGTAGCTGATGAGAAGTCTGCCAAGAAACTGTCTTCCAGATGCTTGGCAAACTAAAGATGTTTATTGCCTATGGTATAGGACACATGAAGGGATGCAATGGGAACAGCATTTGGGAACGTGCAATGTTTAGGGCAAAGAACACAGGAAGGGAGAAGGACTCTGTGAGGTGGATTGACAAGCAAAAAATGTGGGAAAATAAAGGAAAAAGAGGATGAAAGGGGCTGGCCAGATCTAGCTGAGCCCCGTGTTTGATCACTACAGCCTATTCTATATTCTAATTAAATCCTGTTTCTAGCTATCTTGTGTGTAGGTGCACTATCACTTCTGAGGGGATATGTGCGAACACTAGCGAACTTCCAACTAGATTAGCCAACAAACAAACAGTCTGCATCTGTGTAACTGAATAGGACCACACGCCTCAGGTCAACAATACACACTCTGATTCTCTTTATCCTCACATGAACTGCCTTCTCCCCTCTCACCAGGGGAAATTTCTGGGTTTGTTCCTCAAAGCAAGATGTGATCCCAGCTCTGCTGCAGACTTTGTGTGCCCTCAAGCAAGCCACTCTTGTCATCCCTTGCTTTGACTCTCAATGAAACTACCAGCCATCTACCCCACAAAGATAAAGGATAAATAAATAATTTCAGGTTGCACAGAATGTGGCTAGATTCTGAATGGCTACCAGTAACGTAGGGTACCAGCCTATATTCAGGACAAACAAGGAATAGACTCTGAAAAAGAGATTAGCTTCATAGTAAATTATGCTGAAGTAATGACAAGTTGTCATAGGATCCATTACGAGAAAGCCACATCTTTTAGCTTTGTGCACTGTGTTTAAAGGCTAGAAAAGGAAATTTTCTTCAGACAAGCTTATCACAGAAGACTCATTGGTATTCCTACCAGATCACAGAATTACAGAATCACAACATGGGTAAGGTTTGAACGACAACTGGTGGGACCATACAGTCCAAATTCTCTGCTCAAGTAGGATTTCCCTAAAGCACATCACTTGGGGTTGTGTCCAGACAACTTTTGAGTGTCTGCCATGAGAGAGAGTCCAGAACTTCTCTAGGAAATCTGTTCCAGTACTCAGACACCCACACAGTAAAATTCTTCCATATATTCAGGTGGAACTTGCAGTGCATCAGATTCTGCCTGTTTCCTCTTGTCCCAATGCTTGGAGCCAGCAAGGAGAGCCTGGCTCTGTTCTCTTGGCAACCCCCTTCAGATACATAAGTACAGATACATTGATGAAATACCCTCTCTGCCTCCTCCAGGCTGAACAGGCCCAGTTCCCTCCTCCAACTGTAAGAGAGATGCTCCAGTCCCCAGATCATCCTTGTAGCCCTCCACTGGACCTGCTCAAGGAGCTCCATGGCCTTCTTGTACTGTGGAGCCCAGACTGGACCCAGTGCTCCAGATGTGGCGGCAGCAAGCCTGAGTATAAAATTGTTCTTTTTTAAGTTTTGCAGGCCATGGAGTGTCTCCAACTCACATTGGCAGACCTGCCAGCTCATATCTAGGCAGACAAACGATTATCCCTAAGTACATTGCAGAGGATCTGCATCCCCAAGAGACCCTGACCTCTCTAGGAAGTACCAATGCTCAGCATGTTGTAAGCTGAAGCTCAAATTTTTCATTTCTTGTTTCTAATTAGCTCAATATACAACCCATATTTAATTTCACAATCATTCTTATAAGGTAGAAGTTGATTTTTTTAGGGAGTTGACATTGGTTTGAGGCAAAAGAGCAAAATGCAATAATGTCTTTAAGTACAATCTAAATTTGCTGAGTTCAATCTGTAAATAGCACTCTGAACAAAATTAAAACTAGTCATTTATATGTGTCATGCCCAGTGACAGGATTGATAATGATGAAAAGTCAGGACTGTTGTAATTAAGGATAAAAATTTGTAACAATATATTGCAATATTTTGTATGTGACAGAACTGCCACTTAGCATGCCTGGGAGTTTGGAGCTGTGGTTAGCAACAGCTTTTTTGAAGGATTCAATACAATAGTAATCAAATTTTTATCACACTGCAGCAAAATGATAAATGTAGATCAAAATATATTTATGAACTTGTCATCAGCATTAACATCTATCAAGTTTAACAGGTATATTAGCATATCAGCCTATATCCATCTATCCATTAGAATTCATCTTCATTATGGCTTTGTAATGTTCTGATCTCTAGGTCTCCTGGCTGTTGAAGCAATATTCTCTCTGCAAAACAGAGTTGGAGATCAGTTTTTGAAGGAAGAGTCATACCAGGCATTCAGATTCCCTGAAATGACTCATTTGCTTCTTTCATGTTGACATGTGAAGAGCTATTAACTGTTTGCATTGATGCAGTCCTCATCACTGTGCCAGTTTAAAACAGATGGATCAAACCAAAAGCAAGGGACAGTTCTCAGACGTGCAATTACATTGGCAGCCTTCTCAAAGAAAGCAAATGGAACTAGAGTGGAGCTCAAAGAGTGAGTGAGACAAGCCTCTCCTGCCCCCTGCGTACCATGGGCTCCAGAGCCTGCAATGACAGGAAGCATCTGGGCAAACTCATGCACCTTCCCTTGAGCTCCAGCAGTACCAGGCTTGGATTCAGGGATCCACCCAACCTCCTTGGCCTGCCTCTGTGCTCCAGAGCACACAGCTCCTCCCAGCTTCGTCAGGCATGCAAATGGTTAATTCTAGGAGTAGTCTCTAGAGATGTGAGCTGCTCCATGCTTTCTGTGCATAAAAGGGGTTTAATGACCCTCCAGAAAGAGTATGTTATGATGGACAAAATCTGGGATGTTCTGCTAGTATGAATGAGGTTATCTTATGTGTGGAACCCTCTTCCTCCTCTCCTGCCAGGCTCTGGGCTCAGCAAGTTAGAGACTCGTAGCTCTCAATAGCCACTGGCTTTTCTGCTCTAGTGCTATGAAAAGGGGAGGTCCCAAAGCTTTGGCCCATTCATTTGCCCAGTCTGCAAAGGACCCTCTGCTGCACAGTTCCCGTTTGGCCTGAGTTGCAGCTCTAACAACACTCCCCGTTTGGGACTGAGAAACCAGAGATGAAAAGTCTTGTGAGGTCAATTAGTCCATAACCTGGGCAGTGTAGGACTGATAGTGCAATGCTTTTGCTCTTGAGCTGTCCCATGCTGCCATGGTAGGAGGCTGGAATGGCTTGGCAGTAGCAGCATTTCCTGACAGCAGGCAAGGGGCTTAGCTCATGCCTCTGCCTGCTGTGATGGCAACTTGGGGGTATTACTGGGTGATGTCTCTGTTCCCTGATAGCACAAAAGGTGCAGCATACTACCCCTAATTTTTATCACTCAGGTGGCACACAGCTGTTTTTCCTCATCCTTATTTTACTCTGAGTTATGTTAAATTTCAGCTGGGTCATTTTCAGAGCAGTTTTCCCTCTTCCAGTCACCCACACACAAACACACACAGCCCCATACTTGCCAGCAGCAGTCTGTCTATACTATTCCACGTCACTTGCTCAGGCCAAGTAAATTCCCAGTTCCAACTACTCTGATACAAAGGACAGCATTCAAAATCAGAAATGCTAGTGGAAAATTCTGATACCTATTTTATCTTTTAATCGTATTCTGTGGAGTGACAGGGGGCTACACTAGCAGAGTCAATTGCAAAATAAAAACACTTTCCAAACTATTGCATCCTTTCTATTTCGCCTGTTGTGCTTGTTTTGGGTGAGGTGGAGGTGATTTTCTTCACAGTGCTAGCATGGGTCTATGTCTTGGATTTGTGCTGAAAACATTAATAATAGAGAGATGTTTCTGTTATTGCTGAGCAGTGCTTGCACAGTGTCAAGGCCTTTTCTGCTTAGTGCATCGCCCCACCAGCAAGTAAGCTGAGGTTGCTCAGTTGGAACAGCTGACCCAGCTGACCCAGGATAGTCCAGACCATATGACATCATGCTGAGCATAAAAAGCTGGGGACGGTGGAAGGGGGACATTCAGAGTGATGGCATTTGTCTTCTCAAGTCACTGTTGCATGTGAGGGGCTCTGCTCTCCTGGGGGTGGCTGAACTCCTGCCCGCTCTTGGGAAGTGATGAATAAAATCCTTGTTTTGCTTTGCTCATGTGTGTGGCTTTTGCTTTCCCTATTGAGCTGTCTTTATCTCAACCCATGAGTTTTGCCACGATTATTCTTCTGATTCTTTCCCCCATCCCACTTGAGGGAAGGGAATGAATGACTGCGTGGGGCTTGGCTGCTGTCTGTGGTCAAACCAAGATACCTATTAATAAATATGGAGATCAGTTAGGAAGTTCTATAGTAACAGTTCTCTAACTACAAAGCCAGACAAGAGTTCTTGTTTACAAGCTTCTCACCCCCCACCTCTCACCCACTCAGGTCACAGTTTTATTATACTTGATCTTCTGTGTACTTGTTTTCTGGAGGGACTCATTAAAAATCCATTGCATTTAGGGGGAAATGGGTGGGTTTAATTCAAAATGTGAGTTTTATTCATTACCTAGCATGTCAATATTTTCAGCCAATGATTTCGAAAGAAGTAATCATAAGCAGCATGTAGAACAGCAAGATGATTATGCTGTTACCAAGTCTTCCAATCACTTCTTAGACTATCAGCATATCAATACTTTCCACTAAGGTAATGGGCAGTGTGTGAAATTTCCAGGCTGCTTCCAGAGTCTAAAGCAGATGAAGACAAGTAAACAGGGGGGATTATTTGGCAGTAAAGTAGCTAATCAATAAATGAATGGATCAATGCATATCACCTAGCAGTTTAGCTCCAGCTGTCCCTTAAAGATAATCTAACAAATAAATAATAAAGGTCAAATTGATTTGTCTAGATAATAGAAATTTGCTGCAATTTGCAGCAAAATGACCTAAACCTACATTATGCATATAAATCCCCTGCTAACGTAAAATGTTCCACCTCCCATGGTGTCTATGTCATCTGAAGGTCTGAAAGTTTAACTCCTCCCTCTGGTTTAATGCCTATTTTTGAAGTAGAGGGCCTGTCTTTCGCTCCAGGTCACAAAAAAAATCATATCATGAAAGCTGCCTTTTAAGTGCATATGTGGGAATCTTCTTCTAAATATTTTCACAAAGTATTTGGTGCCATCTCACACTGATGCCTTTGTATACAGGGCAGAGGAAATGTAACCAGAAGCAGGCAAGTAATTAAAAACACAAGGTGGGAGGCAATGGAGTAGCCAGGATCCTAAAAACTTCATAGGAAAATAAGCCCTAAGCTAAAACTGAATTTTCTGGGTGCCAGATCTTAAATTAATTCTGTTGGAATTGAACCCTGAGGTTCTAAATCAGAATCCTTTAAAATGGTCTTGACCACAAAATAACTCTGTGATAAGGTAAGAAGTGAAGGAAGGAATGCATCTTATCTCTTCGAAGCTCTCCTGAAATACAAGGCAACAAGATGTCAGAAGAAGATAGCCTACATGGTGTTTGCAGTTCCTAACTGGGAACGTGGCTGGTATTTGAAAAACTGTCAATTAAGTAATTCTATGTTTGCTAACAAGGGTAAATTGAATACGTTTTTTACATTAAAATGTGTGTTTAAAATGTTTTATTTTTAAATGATAATCTAAAATTTGGAGTTTGTCCAATATTCAGTCTTTTCAATGGCTAATGTTCCTCAAGCTGTTCACAGATAAAGTCCTCTTAAGCACTTCTAGGGTTCATCTAGCTTTTTAAATGTCTGCTTCAGGATGAGCTAAATCCCCAGAAATGCTCTCAATTAAATTTGAAAGAAGCCCACAGTGTCTGACTCCAGTGGAAACAACTGCACTGGAAATGTCTGGAGCTTATACAGATGCAGAACGAACACTGTGTGAGCTGCAGACCTCCTGGGGCAAGAGGAGGTGCTTAAACTGGGGCTCAGATCCCTTCTCCCACTCCTGAGGTACAATCATCAGCAGTGACTACAGAAAGAAGTTTGCACCCTGGCAAGCACAGGAGGCTCAGCAGAAATTTATGACCCACACTGGAAATTGTCCAGGTTTCTCTGATTTTCTGAAGGATAAAAAACTTACAGGTTATTGCAAGAACCCCTTAATGAAATATAATTTTGGGTGCATTCCTTTTTTGGGAAAAAGGAAAACTTCAGTATCTGCAGCATTCTCAGTGTGGTGGTTTTAGCAGCCCTGATTTGAGGAAAGTGCATCTTCCATTTCCTTGCCACAGCTTCTGAACACTTGGATGCTTCCTAACTGAGAAATGTAATGGCTAAATCATGTTTAATATATGAGATCACAGCACGAACTTGTATGACCCAAGGTCTGATGCAGGGGCCAGAAATACTGCATCTCTATTTACTAGAGAGGAACCTTTAGAGGAAGAGGAGCAGCAACTGAATGAATGTGTCCCACCAGCTCAGTCATCTCAGCTTGACTGCACACAGTGTAGGCAGAGGTATAGTATGGATTTAGACATGCGTTGTGGTTTAACCTCAGCCAGCAGCTCAGCCCCACACAGCCACTCACACACCCTCCCTTGGTGGGGTGTGGGAGAGAATCAGAAGGGTAAAAGTAAGAAAAATTCTGTGTTGAGATAAAGTTCTATGTGTAAAGCAAAAGCCATGCACTCAAGCAAAGCAAAACAAGGAATTCATTCCCCACTTTCCATGGGCAGGTGTTCAGCTACCCCCAGGAAAGCAGGGCTCTGCCACGTGTAACAGCGACTTGGGAAGACAAACACCATCACTCTGAATGTACCCCTTCCTTCTGCTTGCCCAGCTTTATGTGCTGAGTGTGAGGTCTGGAACATCTCTGTGGTCAGCTGGGGTCAGCTGTTCCGGATGTGTTCCCTCAAGGCTTCTTGTGCCCCCCCGACTCCTCACTGGTGGGTGCATGAGGAGCAGCAAAGGGCTCCCTGTGAACACTGCTCATCAGCAAGGAAAACATCCCTGTGTTGTCAACACTGTTTCCACCACAAATCCAAACATAGCCTCATGCCAGCTACTCTGAAAAAAATTAACTCTATCCCAGCCAAACCCAGGACAATAAGGGGTATGATTCTGTGATATTTTTATTATTGACCATTTGTTTGTAACCAGTGCAGGGTGTTGGATGTGAATAAGACACCAAGTTGTAATGGGGAGTTGCTCTTATTTTACACAAGAGAGCAATGGCATATTGAAATACTCACTTTGATGGTTTGCCTTGTCTGCAGGGAGTGCTCAGTAAAAGCTTTCTGCTCTGTCTGGATCAACATAACTGGGATTGTTGGTCCCACATGAATTGAGCCAGGAAGTACTGCAGTACAGAGATGGTCCAGATAGGAAAACAAATGTCAGTGACAGACAAGATCTAATTTCAGCATTAGGCTAACAATGTGACTGATGCTGAGCCAGTAGGAAATTATTATGGCCTAGATTAGATTATGCATGCAATGCCAGAAGGGCCCTTCTCTACCCCTGCATACATCCCTGCCCTTCCCCACAACTCTGCAGCAAGCAGTCAGCCCCTTGCCTCTCTTCCATCACATTCTTGTTAATACAGGTAGGTTAGAAAGCTGTATAAGCAATTACAAGCTCCATCATAATGTTCTATCACACACCTTCCCTCACCCTCTCCTGAAATCTCATTAAAGAAAGAAAAAAAAAAACCTGTCTGTATGGAAATCCAAAGTGACCTCTCTTATGCATCCATTGGTATTTGCTTTACCTGCCAGAAGCACAAAAGACATTTCAGGCCCAGAAGCTGCTTGCAACATCAGCAGGGCCAAGAACAAAATGAATGACTTTGCCACAAACCAGAATGGGAATTCGAACCCTAGCAACTCCAGTCTCAACTGAAACTCTCCAGTCAGCAGTTCCCACTGGCACAGCATTGGCCAACAGGACTCCCCCAGCAAAAACGCCTCTCCTCTCTTTCTCTGTCCAACAAAAAGAGCAAGTTTGAGTTACCAGCTCAAAATGTTTATGAAATGTTCTTTCCAACCTCACTGATGAGGAGAGAAGCCATCTTTTCTTATACTCCAGCCAGAATTAACAGAGCAAAGTGCAAAGCCACACATCCACATGTGGTAACACGAAGCTCACATTACATGGGATGGCAAGATATCCAGTAAAGGACTATCCTGCTGACTTCATAAGACAGTGGACAGACTTCATGGAAAGAGCCCCCTGGGGAAACACCACAGAATCACTATCAGGGAAGCTGTTTCTGTCATGTAGGCTTACCACCAAACCTCAGCGCAAAAGCTGGAAGAAAGGTACCAGTCTAACAGCTGTAGGAGAGGATGTAGCAGAATATAGGGGTGATCCCTGTTTCTCCACATGTGCATAACAACAGGGGTTGTGCAGAAAGGAAAGAAACTGTAGGGGAGAAGGTTAGGGTTTCCCCACTCAGCAGCACATACTTAGATATCCTTGCTTGGACCTAGGTGAATCTGAATCAGCTCTGCTGACTCAAGTGTCTCATAGGTGTGCATCAGACTTAAACTGAAAACAAAATAGTTTTCACTAGCTTGAAATTTCCTATAAAACCAGTGCAAATCTGGATCTGAAAACAAAATGACCCAAAGCCAAATAGGTTCATTTTTTAGAAGCTGGTGCTAATGCCCATGAAATAGCTTCATTACTCTTTGTGTTACACTTACAGTTTTGCATAAGATGTTCCACAAATCCTTAGCATGGGCTTGTCCTGCACTTAGATGGCCAGAGGGGTGATTGATTTATTTGGTAGCAGCTGAATGTTTATTCTGTGTATTGTTAGAAGCCCTTCAAGATTGGCTAGAAGACTGTATAGGCATTCCTTTGGGTTAGCTGTAAAAATTTACAGGGAGTGCTTCCCTGAGCTTGCAGACATTAGCAGAAGTCAGGCCGAGCAGAACTGTTTGAAATGCTGGTGTCTGAAATGGCTGGGATAGCATGAAAGTGGGATTTGTCTTTGTTAACCCTCTTTTCAAAACTCTATTTTTGAGTCAATCAATTATTTCCAAATTTGACCTTTTTAATGGTTAAATTGTGACTCACTGTGAGATTTAGCAAGTCAGATTAAGCTGGCCTGAAACAAGCTGAGAGGTGTAATTTAAAAGATAGCTGTCCATACTCTAATTTCTGCATGGGGAAAAAAAAAAAAAGCTCCAGCTTGGAAACACATTTGAATAAAAGTTTTTGTTCTATACAGTTTGCAAAGATTGTAAAGCATAGAAAATGGATAAGTAAATAAAAATTAATCAGGAGAATGCTATGGCAAGCAGAGTTGGAGACTCTAAAAGAGCAACACAAGTCGAATCAGTATTTCTTCAAGGCTGAGACAGATCATAGCAATAGCATAAGACTCTCATGGCAAATTTCCTGTCTTCATCACTAAGTCAGGAGGACACAGTTTTTTTCTGTTATATGCAGAGGAAGAAGGAGTTAATGAATTGATACCACATCATAGGTCTGTTAAGATACTTTAAAGCAAATGGTAAGTAAACAGGAAACCAGGCAACAGCAACGCTAAGAAAGAGCTATTAACATCAGGCAATCTAACATCTCCAGGTCAAGACAACTTCTGTCTGGCATATTATTACAGATCTTGCATCAATCCTGTCCAGAAGATAGATAGTTAAACCAATGTTTAGAGTCTGCCCTATTATTCTGAAGCAGGAGATAGGGTTCCTAGATCATCCGTGTCAGAGATCTATGGCCTAAATGCAATGCAAAGACTTACCAAAGGCACTTAAGAGCTTCCAAGAAATCCTTTCAGGAAAGAGATACTCTCAAAAGATTGCAAAATGACATTTTAAATATTCTTTCTTGCAGCATGTAGGATTGAAACAAAATTCTTGCCCTTAACTCTTACCTCCTCCAATTCTCTTTTGCCAGTGATATTGGGGAATTCTGCATGGCATCTGTGATTCCTATTTAACAGTGTGTTTTCATGAGTGTCATTGTAGGGAATCACTGAGATGCAAGAGCAGGCACTGGGGAAAAAAATGGGGATATTAAAAATAGGCAATAAATCTTTGAATTTAATCTGCATTCAGAAGAGAGAATGAGGACTTACATCAGGAATGGAAAAATAATTTCACACTGTAAAACTAGCCCAGAAAGTCTTTGCCTTGGCAGAGCACTGGTGTGCTGTTATCCGTTTCCAGTGTGAGTTGTAGGAGGTGACCAAGAGGATATCCTATTCCATCCATGTTCCCTTTTGGGACACAACAGCGTTTCATTGCAGCTGTTTCTCTGTTGCTCCTTACCTGTTTGGAAGACAATTTCCCAGAGTGCTGCTCCTGTGCTCAGCCCAAGGAAGACACCACCCATGACTGTGACTTCTGTACAAAGCTGCTATAAAAACATTCTTGCAAGTGTGGTGCAGCCCCTGGCTACTTGCCTTAGGTGATGAGACAACCTCCCTGTTTTTGGGGAGGCAGGCAGCTGCCTTCCTGCTGCATTCAGGCAGAGTTCAGCATGAGGTCTCAGGTGTCCAAAGCCTACCAGCATGGCAGAGACCAGTCCTTCCCTAGGGAAGGAAAGAGACCACAGGGCACAGGCTCTGGTTTTTCTAGCCTGGGCTAAGTACCTGTCGGTACTTGGGTCTTCTTCCCCTGCAGCACTTCCAGAAGAGAAGCTTAGACTGGTGCCTGGTGTTAGCTTGCCAGGGCTTCATGCCCCACCGAGGGACCATCAGATCAGGCTGGATTTCACAGATTAGAGGCTCCATCCCTGTGCCCAGGCCAGCCCATCCATGCTGTGGTTGGCCCTGCATAGCAGCCTGGCACACGTCAGCTGGATGCTGTACTGTGCTTATACATTATGAGTGCCATAATGTGGGGTGGCTGCTGCCCAGCAAAACAACCTCGTGGCCTGCTGCCTGCTCCCTACACTACCACAGCCCACTAATAATGTGTCATGGGAGCAATGAAGTGCCCCTGGGCCATCTGAGGCTTTATCTTCTGAGGCAGCCTTCACTGGGAGAAGGGAAGAGTACAACGAGGGGAAGCAGAGCCTGCTGGGCCCCATGGCATTGTCATCCCAGGCAGTGGGCAGGGAGGAGAAGCTAGCAGCGGGCACCAGATCTGCCTGCACTTTGTCTCAGAGGACTTATGCCCTTAGTCCCCTTCTCCACCTCATGTGTCTACATACAAAGCACTGCCAGTCCTTCTCTAACAGGCATTATATTATTATAGGCATGTATCTAAGGCACCCGGGACCTAGGCACTGTAATTAGAGAGCAGTTAAGGTCAAACAAGTGATAAGTTAACAGCAGTCTCTGATTCAGTTTACATGCCTTGTTCATCTTCACTCAAAACCATAATTTTCTGCTAGGTAATCCTGAACTCGTGAGTGTTTGGCCCTGAAATCTTTCACAAAATTACCAAAGTTGAGGAGTGAATTACTGTCTTCCCAGATAGCATTTCCCCTGCCAGCATCAAGCTCTCCCATGTGTGCTTAGTCATCTCCCATGATGTCTTGTGCGTGCATGCACATGGATGAGCAAAAATAAATGGCCGTGGCAGGGAGGAAAATACTTCCCTTGATTTCATATCTCATCCATGGTAATTATTTTCTTTTCAACTTTATGCTTCTCTTTGTATCTCCTTCCTTTTTCCCTATCAGCCTTTTCCAGTAAACAAGAGAACTTGCAAGGTTAGCTGAGATTTTTATTTTTTTACTATATGAAGGGCACATCAGCACATTAACTTACTGGACATGTACCATCTGTAGCTGCTCAGAACACTGCATCAACAGCACCAACATCAGGCAACCCAGTGTGCTCTTCAGCAAAGGCACTGTCCTCCAGTGCCCAGGGGAGAAAGTCCAAAACATTATGCAAAGGATCAGGATGACTGTAAAAGTCGTTTTGCCTTTAAAATATGCAAGGCTTCACGTAAGGGAAATTATCCTTTTGGGGCAGAAATCCTATCCCCTAAATGCAGCTCAAGCTATTACAAAACAACCTAATACAGACTACTTGGGTTACTACCTGAGTAATATTTTCAGTTTTAAACTATCTGGCCAAAAACTACCCCAAAAACATGTTAAAATATAGTTTGAATACCCAATATATTTCTAGAGCTGTGTTTGCTTTTTGTCTCTCTCCCATTGCACTATCCCACTTTTCTCTCATCTAAGTTCATCATCTGCCTGTTACATCAGTATGTACCAAATCTAGCCCTGCTTTGCAGACATGCTTCTGGCTGGGCCCTGCAGAGATCTACAGGGAGCCACCATGGAAAAGTTGCCATGTCCTCACTGAACTACGTGTGTTTGGAGAGGGCAGCCATCCCTCCAGCCAGAGGAGAGCAATCATAACAGCTAAATCATGGGACTTCAAAGCTTTCACTGCTTTGTAAATCCTCAGCACAGCAGCTGACGAGTATTGTCATGGTGAGCAAAACGGATCAGTCTCATTTAATCATGTCACACTTCATTTGTGCCACAAGTGTCAGGAAGCTGGTCAAAACAAGGTTAACGGGCTACAGTGCGTCACAGGCCAGTAATCAGATTAAGCAGGCAGTTGCCCAGTTACTGGCCATGATTATATTCACCCCACGATACTGCTTTTAACTGTTTGTGACTGGGTTGCCAATCTGGTATTAGAGGCAGGAAGGACAAGGCTAAGAACCCACGGGAAATTAGTTATTGCTAGAGATTAAATGAAGCTTCTGCAAGGTACAAAATAAAAACTGACAAGAAAGATATAGAAGTATTTACATTTTCATAGATAATCTATTGGTCTTTTTTTAATATTGTGAGGGACCATTTGTATGAACACAATAACTTTTACACACATGTATTTACCTCAGCACAACCCATTAAGCAATCTATTAAAAACTGAGAAAAATGCACATGGCCTTTTCCTACTATTTTATAGGTCATAATAAAACAGAACCTTCCCTTTGACACCTCCTTGATTATTCCATTTGGGATGCATTTTTCTGAGCTGTCAGATTTCATTGCTGCATCATCAGTTCAATGGGGACAGAGCATAAACTGTATGGTGTCAGTGCAGCTCCAGGTCATGTTACAAATCCGTGGGGTCCTGCAGACTAAATATGCAAAGAGAGTGATGTAATTTGAAAGGAGACACAGGTCAGTCATGCTAATGTCCCTGGCTGCCTGGCGTCAGCCTAAATGCTGGGCCTTGATGTAGAGTTGCTATGGGAAATAACAATATAATAAATTCAAAGATTTTAAAAAACGCTGTGTTTTAAAGCCAGTGTGATAAATAAAGATACAAAGTCTCCCCCTCCCTCGTTCTTCAGTTTTTATAGGGTAAGTCAGACAATTTTGCGGAAGGGGGCAAACGTGGGCAGGAGGGTCCTGGAATGGTGGTGCCTCCTGATGGCAGTCAGAACAGCTGCTGTGCTCTTCCCTTGGTGTTTCTTAGGCAGATGAAACAGAGAGGCATCGAATCAGAACTGTCCAGTCACCTCACACCATGAAGTACTTTCCCTTTGCCAAGATGTTAATTTAAGGGAGAGTAAAACTGTTCCCAAGTTTGCACAGAAATACATAACTAATGAAAAGATAATTAAATTGGTTTATTATTTTGGGAGTCTGACCTTTTCTACACTGAGATTCATGTTCTCTGCCTTGGCATGTGTTCCTGTGAAAAGTTAGACATCGGTTTCTCTTCTTTGACTCTCGTTTTACTGTCTGTAAAGCATATTTGATCCTATTATGATATGAAGCCTTACTGCACAATCAAAGCAACTCAAAGATTCATGAACAAAGCCCTGATTTTCCTTCAAGTACAGCTTTGCCAACAGGTAGAGCTCGTCCTATTCAGGGTCTCTGCCTCAAGAAGTTAAAGTATTTAGCACAAACAGGAAGAAGTATTCCTCTATGCACTTTACTTAGGCAGTGGAACACAGACCCAGAACAAAGAACAGAGCCAAGCCAAGAACGATGCCGAAATGATAGGAAATAACAGTACCATGGGGTTTGCACCCTGCACCCTGGCCAGCAAGAGGCAGGTTTGCACCCAGCCTTGCCTTAAGTGGGGGCTGTTTAGCCAGTGAGACAAAAGCACTGCTGGAAATCATCTTAACAGCAGAAGAATCAAGGAACCTCCTGAACCCAAGTTTATCCAAAACAGCTGCAGCTGCTGGAGCATACACTCCTGGGTGAAGTCAGGCCATAGGCACTTTACATTTTGAGGCTGCCAGCACATCCTTTGCTGTCACATCCCCTCGGATCTCCATCTGGCATACACCTGTGTCTTGCTCCTGGCTCTTGATAGTGTAGATATCTGAATACAGGAGAAGCCTTTCCTTCAGCTGGTTCAGAGAGGGTGAAAAATTGACTTCTGCCCTGACTTCCCAGTCAGAGCACCCCTTAATCCATTTCAGGCAAAATGAGCTGGATTAATTAAAAAAATGTAGGAGGTTGCTGTGAGTTATTCTGGTTGGTTCTGCCTGGAACAGGACCAGGAGTGCTCACACAAACACGTTTGCCAAGTGAGCTGATGAACAGAGGAGAAGGTACTGCCTCTGACTGGCACAGTTGGATTGACCACAAGATTTGTGGCCTTAGCCCTCCACCTGTCAGGAGAAAACTTGCTCCTTTCCCCTTTCTCATTCAGGACATAGGTTTTATACTTGAGGGGATATGGGAGAGGCCCAGTAAATCTGCACAGTGAAGGACAGTTCCAGTGCAATGGTTTCTTTAATGTGGAGATGGAGCAAAAGGAAATACAGCTGATTGAGAGACACTCTCCAAAATTCCGGTGTTGTCCAGGGAGGGTGGTACAGGCCTGTGGGGACTGGCTGGGGAGAAAGCTGATAATGGGAAATCTTCCAAAATCCAAACTTAATCTCTTGGGCTGTAGAGAACTAATCCTCATGCTTGACATTAATCTTTTTAATGGAGATATAACACCCTTATCTTGCATGTTGCTGACTGAGCCAGAAAGTAGGGCCTATGGTCTTTATAGATTGGATATAGAACTGCAGAAATCCTTACACTGACATCGTCTTTCTCTGTGTCTTTTTAAGATTTCAGTATGGACTGGGCTCCCTTTGGTGGCAGCCTGCCTTTGCTCTTTTTAAAGAAACATTCCCATGTGTAGTCCTCATACAGACCCTTCTCTTGACATAAAAAATATCTCTTGACCCAGCAAGGAGGAGGCCATTGCCAAGTGGGACTGTAACAGCCTGAGACTCACGGCATCCCTCTGGATGATCTCCAGAGCTGGAGCAGGCTGGTAGTGGATATGGCTCTGGTTTCTTCCATAGTCTTCCATTTGGCATCACTTGAAGGGTCCTCATAGTTTGGGTTTGCTGCCACAAAATCAGTACTTGTGTTGCAAATGAGGGCAGCCAAATTAGCCTTGAGACAAATCCTTCTTTCCTCACTGGAGCAGAGGCCAAACAGTTTCCCCTACATACAGCACTTGAGCCAAAACCCACTGAGTTTTCTGGTCTTCTGGACTATGGCTATAGGTTCATCCTCCTCTACCTCTTTGTGACCCACCAGACCTTCTGGAGAATTTTTGATTTCTCTTTTTTATCCCTGCTTCTTGTTTTTGCTGTTCTTAGTTTTGTTTCTTTAAAGAGAAAGGCTCTAAGTGAATACAACAGATTGCACAAGCCCTTGCTCTAACCAGGGCCTTGAGGCAGGGATATTTAGATGTTCAGCAGCATCTCTATAAGCTGCAAGAGAGCATATAGGTTTCTGTGGAATCAGAAAATATTGAACTTCATGATGTGAGATAAAACTTAAAGGATATAATCCTTCATTTACCAGCAGACATGTTGTGGCAGAGCAGTACAGCCTTTTCAGTATTTAAAAGCAAAACGGTGAAACAAGTCGGAATGTATGAGTCTTAATATGCATTAATTGCAACTAGAATCAGACTTCATTGGAGTGCCAAAATTATAAACACAGTCAAAATCTTCAGGGTTTCCAGATAACTCTAGGATTTGTGAATAACAGAGAAACAGGCAGTAGCAAGGGAAGTAATCGAAGTTCCTATATATCGTATTGATTAAAACACAAGGACTGCCCTTCAAGGAGGAACTTTGCATCAGGAGGGAGATATATTCGCTGCTCTCCTAAGCTGCTTCTGGCTCTGCCAGCGGCAATTCAGGACATATGACTACATTGTCATAGATAAAAGCAAATCTGTGGTTTCAGTCACTCTACAGTAAAAATATAGCCCAGGAAGGATATGTGTCTTAATTAACCCCTTGGGAACAGAAGACAAAAGCAGATAACTAACAGAATACTGCACACATGGAAAGCATTTCGACAGCTAATCCATTGAAGTCAGGTGATTTTTTGTTTGTTTTCATACAAAAGAAAAATTCACCTCTGTCTGGCAGCATAGCAAAAGGTCACACAACACTAGAATCTTGTTAAGAGTCCAAGCTCAAAGACCCAAATGAGGCACTATGTGGATTTCACCTACCTGCTGTTGCTCTTTTGTTGGCAAGGATTCCAGCTGTGCGTGGGTTGCCGCTTCGCTACACAGGATGCAGGAGCAGGAGTGAATTATGACAAGCTGACACCACTATTTCCTTTGAGAAACAGATGCCCACATTTGACATCCCTTGAATCTCTTGCTTAAAAAGTGAAAGCAAATGGGTCTATTTGAAGTTTGTACAAGCAGGTGCATGTTGCCCTTCGGCTGTACACAAACACTCGGAAAGCACAATTAAAGCAAGAAGAAAACAAAACCAGTTTTTCCTTCGCAGCTAAAGAACAGGACACCTGTGCAGCAGGGAAAGAGCAGAGGAGGAGAAACAAAGAACAATTTGTGCTGGGCTGACAGAGATGAAAGGTGTTCTGCTTTTTCCTGAGCCACTTTTCATCAGTGTAAGAACCCTGATCAGATCCTAGCAGACTCCAAAACAACAATAGTTTGCCCCAAGTGTTTCATGGAAAGTGAATTTTCTTCTGAGATAAGAAGAATTTTCTTATTCTGGTTGATTTTCTACAGAACAGAAAGAAAAGCCCTCTTTTTGGTGGAAGAATTACGTGGCCTCATGGGCATTCATCTGGTGGCAATGCTGCTCCCATCACATCAGGGCCTTACCTGTTGATACCTGGATAGCACTCAGGGGCCAAGCAAGCTGCCAGGGTCACACAGGAAGGCTGCAGGAAAATCAGAAAGGTGATTTTCTCAAGTAAACCACCAATGCTCCATGTCTTTTCTTCTCGCACCACAGGGACAGCAGCAGTGCCTGCACAGGGAAGCCACCACAGTGGTTCTTCCTCACAGTCAGAGTTGAGTTTTACAGTGACTATTTGACATGAGGGCAACTGTTTCCCAAGTGAGGTATAAAACAGGAAAATTTTCTCCATTATATTGCTGCTGCAGACTTCATTGTGAAGATGCTTACCTTCCTATCCTGAAGCTCCACCTCTCTGGTATACCAAATAGCTGTCAATGTACACGTTGAGGAATCTTGTATCTGTTGAAAAGTAATCAAATTCTTTGAATCATACAACAGAAAAAAGAATTTTCTTGAAAGGAAAATTCTCATTCATGCTACTAGGAAGCAAACTGCAGCTCTGTGTTAGTAATTTGGAGCCCCTTGGACAGTGGACAGAACTGCCAGGGCCACCTCAGTAAACAGCATTAGAAGCCTGGGAGAGAGCGGCCTCGAAGTAGGTGGCGATTGCCTTGGGATGTGCCTACAGGCTCAAGACTCTGCTGCCACTTAGTCCTGGCTTCTCTGCATCACTGAAGCATCACTACAGCTAATTAACAGCAAATACAGTGGTGAAATGCTCTCTGCATATCAACATATGGTCACCACAAGCAATCCAGAGCCCTGAGCTCATTGACAGTGTTGTGAAGAGCAAGAGCCAGGATCTGTGCCAATCCTGGTTTAACTCAATGTAGTAATGCTACTTTCCCACAAAGTTTCCATGAGTTGTCTTCTCATCTGAATTTCATTCCTTTATCCTGCCACTGCATGAAGCACTTGTAGCCAACAAAGTCTCAGAATCTGAGTAATCCTCTTCTAATGTAAATAACAGCAGCCTCTTTTGGTAAAGGCTGTCAGCCCATCTCTTCAGCAAGCAATACTGGCAGGTGGGGTCTTAGCCTATCTGCACAGGAAATGCAAGTGCACTCAATGTCTGTCTCTCAGCCCAGAAAAAGCCTGGAGGAATATCTTGTGCCATCTGACTTGCCTCCATTAAGTTTTCTCTCCTGCTTTGCACTGCACAGTCTGTAAGGTAGGTCGACCATGCGAGACTGAAGCTAGCAATAAATATGTCATGTTGAACAAATAGGACATGCAAATTGGAAGGAGTAAGAAACCTCTGTGGCACTAGGACTGCTGAGGGGCCTCTACAAGACTGTTCTTCATTGTGACAGCAAGAGCCTACAAACTACACAAGTAGTACAACTGTGGATATACAATATCTAAAATGCCATGCTCCTGAATTTCCTGAGAAATCTTAAATCCTTGAGCTCGAGCACTCTCACACACAGAGGGCAGTTCTGATCATCTGGATGAGAAAAGAAACATTATATATCCACAGCTAATACAATTTTCAGTGGGGAAGGAGGTATTATCATAGCAAGCTGCTGTTTGGCCAATAAGAATTTAACTGAGGATGTATTGTATGAATGTTGTATTCACACAGCTTATCTTTGCTTTTAGAAACATATCTGCTTTCTTTAGTTTAATAACTATGAGATGTCTCATTATATCCCCACACCAAACACCTCAAGTCAAACTGCAGCATGTATGCCAATTATGTCCTCAGGGCTTCAGCCCTTTTTTCCTGGCTTTTTTGTGGGTATCAGCTTGACTTGTGCTGTCCCTTCTTCACCAGCTAGGACAGCCCACAGAGCCCTGGGTGCACTAGAGCAGTTGAGGAGTAGCAGCTAGGCCAAGGCAGAAGTCGTGTCAGCTGGTTGGGGCCAGGACTTTCTCTAAGCTCTCAAGAAGCAAAGACAGAGAGTTTCCCTTGGTTTCTTCTCCTGCCTCTCCAAACAACTCTGATCCTCCGTCTTGTGAAATAGGCTTATCTAATAAAACTATCATATTGCATATAATAACAAGAAGCAACCCCAACCACTCCTAGTTTTCAAACTATAAGTATTTCCTCAGCTGGTTTCACACCAAATATATCCACCATCAACAGGTGATGCTTGCTGACTTAAAATGAACAAAGTTACCTTTTTCAGCTACTTCCAAGGAAAAAGCCTCAAAGATTTTAAGGAAGGCAAAGAGAAAGAAAGTATGTGTGGGCAATTGACAAGTGTAACTGAAGTAAGGAGGAACAGTGCTTATTGTTTCATAAATGTCACCATATGTTGTGTGGCTTCATTTCTCCAATCTTGCATGTGCTTATTTGATTATTTGATCAGCTGTTGACTTCATTTCACACTGCTGCCGATTCACTACTTGACTGATTTGATTTGAGCTGTATCCCAAACCAAGGATTCCATTTTGCTCATTTTCAGGCGTTTTAGTTATGAAGGGGAAAAAAATTAGTCTGCTTTAGAAGTACTTTTTATGATTTGTGTGTAAATGGTTATTTCATTTGCAGTAAAGACTAACAAGAAAACATAGCTCAGAGCCTTACAGCGAAGGCCCCTGGAAGAGCCACCCACCCACTGGCTACAGAGTGGCAACTATAATGTACTCCATCATTCACAAGCTGCTGGGGCATTTACTGGCTACAAGGTAAGTTTCTTGAAGATTACTGAGAGTGTAAGGAAGGGACTTGATGAACCACCAAGGCCAACTTCCTGCAACTACAGATAAACATATTTTGTAATTCTCTCTTATACACTTTCCATGTAAACTCAATGTGTAGCTTTCAAAATTGCCAGTATTCTCTCTTGGGAGTTATGTACTGTTACCTACAAATCATGGAGTAAGATAATTGCTTTCCTGTAAGTGTTTTAGAATATTTACATGAATAGATGACACCTCAAGCTGTTGCTCAAATCTAGCCATTTTTCTTCAACAGCCTTGGTGCCAGACAAAAACTAAAGGAGCTGTGTAGCATCAGTTCCACTTTTGCCCTTGCTCCCCATGACAGCCTGTGCCTGGTGGACAGAGATGTCCATGGACTGAGCAATGCTCACCATGTGAGCACAGGTAGGGCTGCACTTCAACAGAAGGAGTAGAAGAAGTGTGTGATTGTGCACATCAGATTGCTACACGAGTCCATATGTTTCAGTGTGATATGTGGACATGATCCTGCAAGGTGCTGAAAATGATAATGCACCCTCTGTTAATCTGGGCCATTCAACATTTGTGTGTTCAAACCTTGACTATGAAGAAGAAACTTTGACAGGTGTTTTTTTTTTTTCCTGTTTTCCAGAGAATGAAGCAGGCTACAAAGGTTATGGGGAAATTATCTTTTTTCTTCTCTGTATCAAAGTCAACTGCCATGTTGCAGATGTTACCAATGTCAAAAAATACTAGTTTTTAATGAGTAATAGCTCCATCCTTAATGTAGTGCCCTTTTGCAAGGGCACAGAGCAGTGTAGCACTGATGTAAGATGGCAGAACAAAGTGACAGGGAAAAGCTGGTGAAGAAAAGCTGTATCCGTACAAGCTGCAATATACACCAAGGGGGCATTTACTCTTGAGATTTTCGTTTTCTGAATTTCAGATCAAGATGCAGAAAAGGCATTAAACATGACTGTCTTTCATTTGAGCACGTGTCTGTGCACACATGGCACGCCTGAAAGTGGAGAACATGCAAATAAATCCTTCCATGATGCATAGAAGAGCAGGCAAGAAACGGAGGTACAGCCCTGCAGCCCAGTGTGTTCTGTTGTGCTCTTTGCTCGCCAGCTGCTTTTGAGCAAATGCAGGAGGCTGTAAGGGCTAAGTACCAAACAGACCACACACGGCTCAGGGAACAGTGCCCGAGGCACAGCCGTGGTTACTCATGGTTACTTAGCTGTGGGGAGAATGAAGTCGGGGAAAGTCCTCTGTCTGGGAGATGTTGACAGGCAAAGATGAAGGAGCAAAGCGATGCAGAATGTGCTGTCGATTACACACACACATACAGGGAAAGAAAAAGAGGAAAAAGAGAGAAAGATATGACTATGGATGTGAAATGTTGGGGAAATTTCCATCTAGGTTCATGAAGGGAAATATATCTCATTTCACTTGCCCTCTCCCCTCTCCACATTTTTTCACAGGACCTGTTTTAGCAGCAGTAGTGATGTGGACCTGATACAGTGACAGAGCCAGCTCACCTGAAATACCATTTGCCTCCAAAGGGGAGCTGCAGCAGCGCAGAGCTCAACGAGGCTCACAACTCTTGCAAAATGAATTCCAAAAACAGATTTTTTTTTTTCCCCTTAAGGCAGCAGGGATACAGTCTGTTCCACATTTCTGATCATACCACTCACCTGAAGGACAAAAGGATCTAAGCAACAGAACCTTAAACTGTATTAACAACAATTAATTTCCAGATCCCAGAAACAATAGAAGGCAGAGTTTTTTAATTAAAAAGTTTGAAGATTATACTGGTAGAGGCAGGGAGATTTATGACCTGGTTTCTTTCTTCCAGAGGAACCCAGCATCTGCACCACCTGCTAAAGCTAGAGGGATTCTTGGGTGCCCAGCACCTGTGAAAACTAGGTTATATTTGTTATGTCTGCTCTGCAGATGGGGAAGAAGCCACAGAAATACACTTCTTACTGGAAAATCTATTTTTTGTATTTTTTTTGTGGGAGCTGTCAGTTGACTGATGCATTATTTCTCCCTCTGCTGATATTCCCGCAAGATCCAGAACAGAGATGCATGGGAAGGGTTTACTCTGTGTTCTTTAGCATTGCCAATGACCTCTCCTGCCCTCTTGAAAGCTGACAGCTGTCCACCTGACAGGATGTACCACACAGCTCTTGGATCTCCAGGAAGCAGGGTTTATCTTGGCAGGACCCTCCTTTCACCCCTGCTTCACTCCCACCCAGCAGAGACATGGGTTTTGCCTTTGGGGGCCTCATAATTCCCTATTGCTCACGCTGCTCTTTCAGAATGACATAATCTCATTAAGCTGTGAGCAGCACCACGGCTCTTCCACCCCGGGGCTGGCAGAAGTCCACAGGCAGAACCCCACGTCCAAGAAAGGCTGTGGAAGCCATGGGAGCAGTATGAAGGCTGGGTAGGAGGTGGGAGCAGGGAGGTACCTCAGTGGATGAAACCTTGGGGTGTGCACTTGAATCCCATTCATCAGGGACATCGCTCTGCTCCAGCTCTGAGTAGAGGCACTGCATTTCTAGAAGGATGCTAAGTTCATCCTGCCTGTCTGAAAATGCTGTTTATGTGAAAAAAGATTTTCCGTGGAGCTCAAGTGATTTGCCAGTAGTCATGACCTATCTCTATGCCTACAAAGAACCAGTCAGCAATAAAGACACATGCTGAAAACCTGCTGGCATGGTGTCTCCCTAAATGAATATATTTTCTTGGGTAGCATGAGGGCTTTTGCTTACAATGTATTTAATATACTTTACTGCTGACAAGAGTATCCAAAAAAAAGGAGAGGAAATTAATCTCATGATTTACTTTATCTCCGAAAAGACTAAGAGACCAGTTGCTGATGTTAGGAGACAGGGCACAGCATTTGTATGCGTATGTATTTTGCATATGTACAGCATTTCAGTGCAGTGCATGATCAAGAGGCTACTCCTGACCATAAAATGAGTGGCACATTTTTCTTTTAGGCTCCAGCATGTGAGAAGTGTGGCTGTCAGACCCGTGACAGAATAGCTACAAAAGACACCCTGAACCCAACAGACAGTGGGCAGGAGTTACTTGCCAGCTTACCTCTTCCCACACACTCAGCTGCCTGCCTGCCAGTGGGATTTGTGGCTTTGGAATTTCATCCCTCAGCCCAGTAATACTACCTACAACTAACTAGTGGCATTGCAATTCCCACCTGAAAGGATCCTCTATGACATCTTTTCTCCTATCTCACCTCTCTTTAAAGTGGAAAAGAAATTAACAGGAGCACAGGAACACAAGAAATAGGCAGACATGTGATCCTGATGCCTCTGACTATCTCACTGCGCCAGGATTGACCCTTTGCCCCACATTGTGGCTACTGACCAGGATGGCTGTGGCCCTCATTATGTTTCAGAGTACGCAGAGGTTTAATGAATATGGTGGCTTGCTGCTCTTCAGCCCTCCCCTGCTATTTGGGTTCACACTTCATTAACTGAAAAATGCTTTTCCTTGGGGGATCATACTTCTTCTTCATTTCACCTCAGCTCTCAACTCATTTCCAGTCTACTTCTTCCCTGGCTCTGGGAAAAAACAAAGTGATTATAGGCTGGATCAGCAGCTAGGGCAGGAAATCGGTGTAAGAGATGAGATGCCATCAAGATTGGTGACTAATGATTGCAACTTCAGAAATGGAAGAAGTCCCACGGCAGCAGAGGGAGCTAGTGTCCATCAGAGCAGCGCCCTGAGAGTGTCAGTACAGCCACCCTGTCCTGACCCTGCCACTTTCACCTCCTTGCTTTCTCAGTGCTTTTAGCACCTCTTCGTGACTCTACCTCCCTCAGAAGGAACAGCAGCATCAATCACTTCACTTTCCTGCTTTCAGTCAAGCAGGCAGCTGATTCTTCTTTTTGGGAGGGGCTTTGCTACTTTTCCTGCCTTCCAATAAGGATCCATCAGAATGCATCAGCAGACCTCATATGTCAGTTATTTCTTCAGCCCTAGAGGGATCCATAGGACTGTGGGTTTTTATTGGAGAGGGTAAGTCCTCAGCTACACTTTTTGCCTTGCCGCTTTCTCAGGATCTTTCCAGCAAAACTGATGAGGAAGTAAAAATGTGATGGTGGGGAGCAATGTGGGGAACAATGCCCTCTGTGGCTTACACAGGGTAGGCTTGCAAAGCTCCAGCATCAAGTGTTCCTCGTCTCCCTCACCACCTGCCTGCATGCAGTGTGGACCCAGCATCTCCTGCATGCAGTGTCACCAGCAAAGAGGTCACAGTGGACTCAAGGAAACCACTGAGGCCATGTCTAGGACTGAGGTATGAGGATTAAAAACCAGCACTTCCCAGATGCTGCATGTCCAGGCTGATGCAGGTAAGCTGGCCAGACCCAACCGTGAGCATCAAGAGTGGCCCCAGCCACCTGCAGGGAGCTTGGAGCCCTGGAGTACCCATCCCCTGAGCTGGAAAACTGAAATAGGGAGTAGAATAGGTAGGGGGGAGTAGAATAAATCCCCTGTGTCATTCTTTAGGAATGGTGCACCCAATTAATAGTGCTCCCATTAAAAAAAAAGCCATGAGCTGCTCCTCCCTACTCCCCTCCTGTGGGTAGCAGATCACAAGCTGAGATAAGAGCAATTTACTGGAAAGAAGAATGAGGTAAAAAAACCAAACAGTAACAGCAGTGATTGTCCCCCTCTACTTCCCACTGATGAGGACACAGCTCAGGTCCTGTGTTCAATTCTGGGCCCCTCACTATAAGAAAGACATTGAGGTGCTGGAACGTGTCCAGAGAATGGCAGTGGAGCTGGGGAAGGGTCTGGAGCACAAGTCCTGTGAGGAGCAGCTGTGGGAGCTGGTGGTGTTTAGCCTGGAGAAAAGGAGGTTCAGGGGAGACCTTATCACTCTCTTCAACAATCTGAAAGGAGGCTCTACTCAGGTGGGGGCTGGCCTCTTCTCCCACGTAGCAAGAGGTAGCACAAGAGCAAGTGGCCTCAAATTGCACCAGGGCAGGTTTATATTGGATATTAGGAAAAGTTTCTTCACTGTAAGGGTGATCAGGCATTGAAACAGGCTGTCCAGGGAAGTGGTTGACTCACCATACCCAGAAGCGTTCAAAAAAGTTATGGATGTGGCACCTGGGGACAAGGTTTACTGGTGAACATGGCAGTGCTGGGTTAACAGCTGGACCAGATGATCTTAGAGGTCTTCCCCACCGTTAACTATTCTCTGCTTCTAAGACCCAGGTACGGGGTAATTCTGCTGTTTCCCCACAGCCTGCCCCTGCATGTGGCTGCACTCCCTCTCTCCTTGCCAGGGGAGGCAGAGGATTTATTTATCACAATTTCGCAGTGGTTGTTGCTTCATGCCTCAGTTTCCCCACTTAGAAATACACAGGATTTTTGTGCCTCCTCTGGGATGTTTTGCCTCTTTGCTGCATGGCTCTCAGGGATAGGAACCATCTGCTGGCATGTCTCTCCAGGGCCACACACAGTGGTGCCCCACAGGACCTGGCTGCTAATATTAAACAGGGCTTTGGAGGCAGTTCAGACTATAAATTCACATTAGCACCAGGGCAAGACTGCACACAACAGACAGAGCTGCGGCAGCCCTGGGTGTTCACCCTTGCCCTCCTGGCCACGGCACTCCCTGGGTGTGTGAGCAGGCAGCTCTGGCAGCTCCTCAGCCCTGTCTGAACCACACCAGCATCCCCTGCCTCACCCTCTGCCACACAGGAGCATGGGCTGCTCCTCCCTAACCCCCAGCTAGGCTGCTTTGCTTTCACCCCCTTGTTCTTTGCTGAAACCCCTCTGGCACAAGGAAGTGGACCTGCTCTAAAGATACTGCCTTTTCTAAAGCTGGGAGACAAAGCCCTTATTTGCAATATACCTCAACAGGGAGGAATCAATCATTTTCAGTTTCTTTGGATTTGCACATCAGGGAGCTTGTTTCTTTTCTTTCCCCTCAAAGACGTTGTGGGTGGTTTCCCTGCAACAAGCTGGGGAAGGGAGGAAGGCCCTTATTTATTTACTTCCCTATGGAAACATCTCAGCTGGTATTAGTTAACAATGTGATTTTGTGGTGGGAGATAATATTCTGAGGGGAGGCTCTCTCTCAATGGCCTGAGTTGGGGCATCTGCACGCTGAGGGTATTTACCCTCCCCAGTGCTGCTGAACAGAGAGCAGCAAGGAGATGCCATGGCTGCTCACGGTCTCTTCATGTATGCTACAGAGATAAATCCTTTTACCTGCAGTTGTGGCATTTGGCTGTACAGAAAAGACAAAGCCACAAAGCACATGAGGTCTGCTCAGTGCTGCTGCACTTTTAAAGCTAGGTTGTTTGTTTTGGGTTTTTTTTTTTGTTGGTTTAACCTCACTCAGACCACTGCAGACCACTCAGACCACCATAAGGGGCTTGAAGCACAATATTCAAATATGGACTTTTCTAAAATATAAGGGAATTTCAAGTTTTAAAACATCAATATTTGCATTTAAACCCTGATGGATCCAGGCTAAAAAGAGATCTCTTTTACTATGTACTGCAACACCTCCCAACATACTGCTGGGAGGTGCCCCAGTGCTGCAGAAGGAAAATGTGACCATAGCCAGGTGTTTTTCACCACACATTGCAACATGGTAATGATCAGATAGCAGGGTGGGATGCATCCTTATAAATCCACACAGTCTAATCTCAACTCCAGCAAGCCACATTCCTGTCTTTCTTTGAACTTGATTTTGTTTCCGTTGTACCCTGTCAGGAGTACATTCAGAGGAGGTCAAATACAACCTTTTCAAGTCCCAGCCCACAGAGGATCAAATATTTGGCAACCCTGGGAACAGCAGGAGATGGGCATACATGTGTTCCCAGGCAGGATCCCAAGCCTGTTCCCACCAGCTTCAGCGGGTATTTCAGCCTGGTTTAGGCACTCAGCCAGCTGCTAAGACCCTGAATTCCTGTCTTGGAGCCAAAACACATCACCT
This sequence comes from Irena cyanogastra, assembly GCA_013397155.1. Lineage (NCBI taxonomy): Eukaryota > Metazoa > Chordata > Aves > Passeriformes > Irenidae > Irena > Irena cyanogastra. Next base: position 1,034,828 of record VWZV01009464.1, on the reverse strand, counting down.
CATCTACCTGGACTGCCTCCCTGAATCAGATTTCTTTCTCAGTGAGTCAATGGAAGAGAGCTATTCATAGGTAGGCAGCTTCTTAAGGAGAAAACAAGCCCTCAAATCAGTTTTTGGACTACAACCACAAAGAGTAAGTGTAGGAGCTCTGAACATAACATCTTGATACCTCCAGAAATGCATGGTCTGATCCAAAAGAGAAGGCAAAGCCTCAGCAACTGCGCTGAAATGCCCCCAGTTTGCTGCTTGCAGCATTTGTCTTACAGGTGAGCAGGTCAGCCCCTCTGAAGGAGTAGAGGAAGCTCATTGCCCCAGGGAAGAGACTAACAGAAGCATTAGCTAGGAGAGAGAAGTGCCAGCACCAGCACATGCCCCTGTGTTTTGCAGTCAGCCCCACATGCACGACTGCACCGCAGGTGCTGCAGACCTACCCATGCACCACAGGGCTCGCCTGAGAGCCCAGGACTTCACTGGTTTGGGTATATCCATCCGCAAATACTTTGCTGCTTAAAAAGCCTCCCTCCCAGCTGAAATGTAAAGCCTGTGTCAGGCAGCCCAGGAGCCCAGCAGCCACTGAGCACTGATTTTAAACACCAAAGGTTTTCCTTCAGACACTTGGCATCACCGTGTCTCTTTGTTTGCCTGTCCAAACCTCATTTCAACTTTCCAAGAGCAACTATTTAATATTGCCTCAACCCACCCCCCCTCTCAGGCCCATCTCTTTCTTAGCTTTGGAGAAGCAATTATTAAACTTTTGTTTAGTCTTGGGAAAAGCTGAAACAGTGTGAATTTATTCACCAAGGAGACATGCATATCGTGTACCCTGGCTTTTGTTGAATTGCCGTTTTGACACAGGCTGCCTTTGGAGAACTTCCAGAGGCGCCTGGCATTGTTTGGGTGCAGTGCGAATGTGCTGTGGAGAGCAGATCCCAAACAAAAGCAGGAACTCAGGTTTCCCTTCTTCTCTCCACCATTGATTATACTCAAGTATATTACGATTTAACCTTTCTAGCAGCAGGTGAAGTTACATTTAATAAAGAATTTGAGAGCTGCACTCATTTAACTGCAACAAAAAGCTGCTCTAACATAGGCATTATGCTATAGGCACGTTCAAAATGAGCACCTGTAGGACAGAAGTGCATATGCATTAGGTGACTGGACACTGAAAGGACAGGTGAAGAGCTGAATCCCCTTCCTTTGGCTACAGATTCAGGCTAAAAGAACGCAAGCACTCCTGTGGTTTGAGGACTAATTAAGCTACTTGTGAACCAGCAATTAAAGGAGGTGGGAGCTGTGTGAGAAGGGATACATCTATGAGATGTTCTGTTTCTGTGAGGGGTTTTTCTTGCCTTTGAAATAATAATTTTGTTGGCTCTAATCTTGTGTCAGCTTGCATTTAATTCCTCTCATGTGAAAGCAAATCACAGAACAACCGATGCAAAGCTGCCTCACAGGGTTGTCTGCATGTGCTTGTGTGCCGGCCCACTAGAGGCGGTGCGCAGTATTCACAGATGTTGTACTGGGGCTGTTCTGTGCTCCTCTGTGGTTTCTTTTTTCTATGGCTGCCCGAGGGGAAGAAGCATGTTTCTCATCCTTCTTGGCCGTAACAGAAGTGGAGGCAAGCGTGACTCCTCTGTCTGGCATTGCTCTCCCTCTGTGATCAGCTCTCTGCCTGCCTTGCAAACAGCAGATGTGGGTGAGGGGAGCCACTGCCAGGCTGCACGAGATGCTCTGGAGGCACTAGAGACACAAATTCAGTGTCAGCTGCTGTAGCAGATCATCTCTGTGGCCTGTGAGAGCCATCAGCCATTAGGGAGGTAAAGCATGCAAGCAAGTTTTAAACAAAGATCTGGCTTTGAGGTGATTCAGAACAGTATCTGCAGCTCTGCTGAGTTAAAATGACAATGTTCATCAGCTCTCAGGCTTCAGGGCTTCCAAGTCATCCACAGGCTGGAGGTAGGAAAAATGTCCCTTTAAGGAATCTGCACCTTCCTTCAAAGCAGCTGGAGCTGCAGGTCTGCTGGCAGGATAGTTCCCCAGCTGACCTACTGGTCTGCTCAGGACGGACGCTGGGCTTTGATGAGCTGTGAAGCAAAACCATCCTTGTCTCCTGCTATACAATAGGGGCTGATGTCAGAGGAAGTGAAGTTCCCAGCAAGTCTGTGATCTTGCAGTACAGCTCTTCATGGCAGGCTGATAATTGTGCCTGAGCCTCATCTCCTCTTTCTCTCTCCCCCTCTGGCACACCAAGCACAAACAGGGCTCTGACATGATTTTGGATTAAGAGTTGTCTTGTTCATTTTTGGCACCTTTTCACATCACTACATTTCTTTGTCAGCCCATGTTCACCTCTCTCACTGCTAAACATTTCACAGCTTCAGAAACCCAACCATCTTCTTGCTCACTGCACTCATGCAGAAGTCACCAGAAACTGCAACCACATAGACATCACAAAATAGCCCTTATCTGTGCCCCCTCCTGCCAGTTTGATTTACAGGAGCTGGTGTGTGAAGCATCACCATCCAGCAGTGCTTGCTGACCAGCACTGGCAAATGAGACACTGCATGTACACGCATCTGCTCCCAATTCCTTCTCTCCTTTGGGTCTCCCTTTATGTATAAAGCCTATAGATGTATAAAATGATAAGTAGAACCTTACATTTGTATAATTAAATCAACTTCAACCAAATGCTTTCTAAGGAAGGAGGAAATAAGGAATGGTTTACATCCTTAAACCTCTTTGTTTTGCCAGAAGATTTCATTATTTAAGGCTTAGTGAAAGAAGGGGCTGAAGGCTGTCAGCCAGGGGAGCCCTCTTGGCTAATATTCACCTTCCAGTGTTTGAGGAGGTTTGATGTGGCCACCGGGAGAGTGTCACTTCCTGTTGTGGTCACAGCCAAAGCCTGGCAAGCAGGGAGGGAGAGGAGGGAAGGCAGACAGTGCCTGGGAGCTGGCGGAGTGCACAGAAGCTTGGGTGAGTGCTGCAGCAATGCAAATTCAGGATCCAGAACTTCACCCAAGGGCACTGAGCTCATGGTGAACTCCTCACAGGCCATCAGCACCTGTGGGGATGCTTCAGCTGCACTGGGGAGCGAGTGAGAACCCCTCTTCCATTGCTATAGAAACGACAGTATGAAGTAAATCCAACGTGACCTTTTTTTTGCATTCCAATAAAATAGATGATTAAGAAGCACAAGGTTGAGATGAATGCCTTGCTCAGGCACACTCAGACTGCAAGAGCAAAAGCCAGGTTAGATTGACTATGATGGGGCAGCAGCGTTTAAGCCACACTGAAGTCTTATTGCTGGCTCTTTTCAAGTATTTCTCTCTGTTTCTACCTCTGTCATCAAGACTGCCTGCTGGAATACTTCATTTGTTGCCTCTCTGAACAGATACATCTTCAATTTTGCACCAGTGTCAAAGCATCTGGTGAGTTCAGAGCAAAGTAAGCTGTAAGCTGACACCTCTGGACAGCCAGCCTGCGGCCAATAGCAGCACACTGGTTCTCAATGCAGAGCCAGAAAACACACACACACAGTGAGAAAAAAAAGCCTCAGGATCTGCAAGTTTTGGAAGTAATTTGTAAAATAATTCTGATGTTGCTAATGCTTCAGTCTGACGGGCCCTTTACACCCATCTGAAATCAGTCCACCTGATTCATCCATTCATTATCTGCAACTTGCAAACCGTCCTATGCTTGGTAAAATCTATGTGATGAAGTAAAAGCTCAATGCAAACTAAGCCAAAATGGTAGTTATCAGTGTATCAGTGGGGTTGAATTGGTGGTGGTAGTGGTGTTTATTTGCTTTTAAAGAGAATCAAGGTTATTTTTACTTTCCAAGCCAGAGGAATGGCAAGTGTTAAAAATGCACAGTTCTTGAGGATGCTGAAAGCACCTACATGCACACACAGGAATACCTGTGCAGTCAGGCAGAATTACCTAACTGATATTGGTAGTTAGTAAGTTAGACACAAATTAAAAAAAAAAAAAAAAAAGGAAAGAAGAATTACAGCCCTCTCAGAAAAGAAATTAAGTATCCAGGTTTCCATCTGCTTAAGAATCCTGGGAATCTTCTAGTCTTACTTTAGGAAATGCCACACAATAACTTTATCTGAGAAAGGACTGAATAAAATTAGGTAGGACATCAGAATCTGCCCTTTTCATCCTGCAATTGGATCTACTGCCTTTTGTCCTGTGTGTAACACTCTTGGCACCAAGAGAGGTCTCCTTAAGGGCAGCCGTCTGTCTGTTCCAGCTAACTATAGCACAGGAACTGCAATTATCAACCTTTCCATTCCCCAAATTCCTCTGCTGATCTCCACTGGGATAGTATTATAGCTATTCTTTGTTTGCAAATATACATACTTTACCAGATTAATTAGCTAGGACCTACATTTAAACTGAAGCCATATGACAAAATCTTGAGGGTTTTTTTAAACATTCATGTTATGAAAAAGTGACCTTCTCTTTGTAAGCCTTACCACAAATGATTTGTGCTCAAGAAATGGATTGAGGGATAAAGACTAAATGCAAAATCAACTCAAAAACTTACAGAGGGTAACGTGACTTACTGTGAAACTGCTTTCCTGAAAAGCCCTTTGTGTTCTTGGTTTCATTGTCCTGCTGATGGAGACACAGTGATCTGTGCTGGAATTAACCCCAGTTAGCTGTAATGACCTTCCTGGTTACCAAGGCCAGCCCTCATTCTAAGTGTTAAAAATATTTTAAAACCTTCTACAAATAATATATTGTGTTCTTCATGTGTTAATTTTTTAGCAGCCCAGATGCTGCTTGGATGAGATTTCCATACAACTTATGTGATTAAGAACTGAGTAAGGATGAATTTTATTTGGGTAATTTTTGAATTAAGCCTTTAAGTATCTGACTAATTTTGAATTCAGTGTGACTTAATCTCATGCTTTACTCTAAGTACCTGCTTAAACATATGGTTGAAGCAGGGCTTAGCCAAGATTGGTTGATCCTTGCCATATGCAGAAAGGTACAGCCTGCATAGGGCATTCCTGTCTGGTGATGGTGAAGTTCAAAATGTGCAGCAAAGCAGTGAAAGAAGAGCCTACTGCTAATACTTGATATTTGCTCAAAAGGGTCTTTTCATCCCACACGAAGTCTGCCACATCACGTTGCTGTTCCTGAGACTGTCGCTGCTTCTGAGACTGACAGGCTGCCAGTTGAAGAGACCCTCAGTCACTTAGGAACAATTAACTGGTGACACTGGCAATTATGTCTGTATTGATCACCTTGCTCTTCAGGTTCATTCAGAGGTGAGCAATAATGATAATACACCATGCTCTCTAGTTATGACAGGACTTGATTTGTGGTCTTTAGGGAAATAAATTTTAGTTCAAATCGAGAGTTTGAGAAGCTAAATGAGCAAAGAGGCTCATAAAACGTGCAGAGAGGTGGTGAAAATCTGCACTGTGTTCCCATTCCATGTATGCGTTGTGGTTTAATCTCAAATGGCAACTCAGCTCTGCATAGCCACTCACTCACTCACCTGGTGGGATAAGGGAGAGAATGAGAAGAGTAAAAGTCTGAAAACTTGTGGGTTGAGATAAAGACAGCTCAACAGGCAATGCAAAAGCCAAGCTCACAAGCAAAGTGAAACAAGGAATTTCTTCACTACTTCCCCTGGTTCAGCGATCTCCAGCAAAGCAGGGCTCTGTCATTTGTAATGGTTACTTGGGAAGACAAACACTGTCACTCCAAACATCATCTCCTTCCTTCTTCTTCCCACAGCTTTATATACTGAGCATGGCCTTCTGTGGTATGGAATATCCTATAGATATCCACTGTCCTTGCTATGTTCCCTCACAGATCTTCTGTATCTGCTCACTGCCAGAGGGTGGGAAACTGAAAAGGCCTTGGCCCTGTATAAGCACTGCTCAGCAATAAAGAAAACATCCCTGTGTTATCAACTGCATTTCCAGCACAAAATCAAACATAGCCTCACTGCAGCTACTACGAAGAAAATTAACTTTACCCCAGCCAAACCCAGCACAGCATGCTTACAAGTTTAAGGTGTTTGTTTTTTTTGTTTTTTTTTTTTTTTATTGGCAATATTTAGAAGAAATGCTCTTTTTGGCAGAGAGACAATATTATATGTACCTACATGAGAGACTGCAGTGGTATAATGGAATCTGTATGCTTAAACAAAGTGTATGGGACCATCTGTGGGCCAGAAGCACTGCACATAAACAGTGGCTGAGCCAGTATTTGCCAAGTGCCAAACAGAGCATACAGATAGTTTTGTTTCAAAAGTGACATCACTGTTTTTCTTTCAGATTCTCCTCCTTGGTATTGTCTGTACTGTGAGCTTAAGAGAAGCAAAGAAGCCTGGAGAGGAGCTCAGTGGCTGTTCTGCTGAGAGAGCACCGTTGAGCACAAAGTGCAGGCTGAGGACTCCTGGGGGCAGCAGCCAGCTCTGTCCCGTGCTTGCACAGTACACTCCAGCACACTGCAGCTGGGGTTAATGACCCTACGATAACAGCAATAACCCAAACAGTAAAAGCTGATCATTGATCCTGAGATCAGGGGAGCAGGCCACCAGAGGCTGTCACCTGCCTCCTTGGTTTATTCAGTGTTTTGGCAAGAAGTGCAATGTAGTCCAGGTCAAATCAAATCATAATTCAGTCCAAATCTGAATAATGCACCGGCAGGAACAAAATGGAAACAGTGTTATTTTCATGCTCAACAGCTAAGACAGCACTGTGTAGCCTATGGGTACCTGCTCTGGCAGTCAGGGGAAATATCATGGGATTTAAACTAGTAAAATGAGTAAACCAGAAACCCTGGTCTTGGTCTGTATAAGTCATTGCACTATATTTAATGTACTTGCTGCTTTCAGTTTATCAGGTGACCTAGACAATATTAAACTGTAAAAAATATTAGAAACTCTCTTAAGATTACTGCCGTGCCTCTTAACTGATGACCGAGTTTTACAGAGTTTTCAGATCATAGCCTTTAGTGTTCCACAAATTTTGATTTAGAGGAAGCTGAAATATTTGAGCTTGGATTGAAAAACCTTATTTATTTTGGAATTTATTGTGACAGCAGAAAGCTAAGCCTAATGAGAAAAAAAAAAACAAACCAAAAACCACATTCCAGCAGATGACAAAAAAACCAACCAAACCCACGAAATCCAACAGCCTGTGACACAAACTGGCATTTCAAGGAGAGAGGGGAAGATTCTTCCTGGAAGATTCTTCCTAAAAGATTCTCCTATAACTTCAGGTTATCCTAGAAACTGAAATGAGAAACAGAAGTATAGAAAGTTGTTAAACTCTCCATTATGTTCAAACCAATTGACTATTCAGGTAGGATCACTCCATGACTTCAGAAGGCGGACAGAGTGCTTGGCTGTGCCCATCAATTGCTGTGAACAGTAAGTTAGGGGTATAAACAAGGTATACAAAATATACCTGGCAAAGCAAATGGGACAAAGCCTGAATAATTTCCACATGTATAACCATCACTGCAAAGTCAGGGCAGAATGCAACATATGCATCCCAGCTGTAACATACATCTGCAGTGTAACTCACCCACCTAACATACAGACAGGAAAAGACAGGAAATAAAGTTTTCCAGGGTCTGAGTGTAACAAGATAAAGCTGTTGAGTTTAACCCTGTCAACATCAGAGCAAAAAGAAGCCCAGACAACTGTTCACATGCTTATGGCATCTTGCTCCATCAGGATCTAAGCTGGACTTAGCTGGTGGAGGTTTCTACCTTTTGGGAGGTCCAGGGCCAGCTTCTGATCATAAGATACTCTGTAGTCAAACAGAAGACTACAAGCCAGCCTACTAGCCACAGATCAGCACTGCTTGGCCTCACCTTAAGCAGAGAGCAGGATCATTTATTGCAGTTAGTCTTTTCACGAACCAGAGAAAAATTCTCATCAAACACAGCCATGATGCTTAAAGGATCCTTAAAGGAACATCCAATGAATTATCCTGACAAGGTGGTTCTTCTGGCTACACAGAGCTAATCCTTTCAAATAGGGTTGCTGAGCCAAGGAACATAAACAGATGAAGCTCACAGCTTCTACACTGTCAGACTTCCTCTGTGAGTGGGACATGGTAAGAGCTAAGGGGTCCAACTGGAAAATACTCTCTGGCACAGCACTCAAAAAGACAACAAGAAAATGAACCCCATGGGATCACATGTAGAAAGAGAGTTTATAGTGTTTGCAAATAAGATTTGCATGGCTGGACTTCAGTCATACAAGCATCCCTTACATTTGAAAGCTTATCTGGTATCCTAAAATCTATTCAGTAATGGAAGAAGCAATCCTGGAACCTCCTGGGACTCCTGGGAGATGGAGAAAGGAGGATAAAAGTGATCCTGACTACTGCACCTACCCAGAACTTTGCATATATGGAGTGCTTTCTTTAGCAGCTGCTGCTGGGGGAGATAATAGGTGGGACTTCTTCCCTGGCCAGTCACATTTCACCTATACATCGATGATTTCCTCCCCCACTCTCTGCACCAATCTACCCCTGGAAAAAAAAAAAAAAAAGAGAGAGAGGATTTCCTTCTGGCCTGCCCTGGAAAGCTTGTGTCATTAAGAGGCATTTCATCACAGGTGTGGTTGGGCAGGTGTTTGGCCTCCACACAGCCCCCCTGCGCTGCCCCCTGTCCAGAAACCGATGCAAGGTGACCCACTGCAGGTATGGCTGGGGGGCTGGGCCTTGTTGGCTTCTTCTCAGATGGATGACTTCACTTTGCATAATCCTCACTCAGTGGATGTGTTCCTCTTTTTCAAAACTGACTGTGCTGAGTTATTATACACTAATTCCAGCTGCATCTTTCAGGATATACTAAAATAAATTGTTAACTATACCCCTGGTCTTCAAAGACCAGTTATACCTCATACCATTTATTAATCTCTGCTGCACTGAATTATTAAAATGAAACTCTCAATTACTCCCATCACTAAAAGTACCAGTGTGGCTTTTAGATCCATATTTCTACCCTCTACTGTAATGAATTCTTCATTTTAATTACTGGCACCATATTTTCAAAGGGCAATGCCTTATCTTTGCAGGGTATCTATCAACCTAAAAAAAAGTTTGACAAGTGCATAAATCATTAGGTGTGACAAGCAGTGAATTCTTGAAGAAGAAATATGTGGAAAAAAGATCATGTTATCTAGGTGAACCAAAGACATGTCAAAGTGAAGCAACAGGAGGAAATATCATCTAATTCTCCTGCCAGCATGTGCATTGTGCAAGACATTATTCTGGTGTCCATTACCAGAAGGGGACTGAGCAGATTTTTTTCTGTGAAGAGAAAAGAGATCTTCTGCAACAAAGAGTTTATGGATTAAAACGATAACAGGAATTGCCAGCTAAAATTCCTTAATAAAGAAATCAAGATCACATCTAATGAAAGCCACAGAACACACCCAAGTAATAACCCCAGCCCAAAATAATCCTTATCTGTCCAATGGCTCCTAACAATGAAGTACTGCTGTCCTCCTATTGCCATTCTCTTTTCTGATTCAAAGAACAGATGTTTTGTCATGAAAATCTTGTTTTCCTGGTCTGTCAGTGGCCTAGATGGTGGACACCCACCATACAAACTCATCTGCACCAGTACACAAGAGCAACAACTAAATTCAAGAATGCTAAAAGAGTCAAAAATGTTAAAAAATGTCATCGGTGTGGCCCAATCCACTTCAGAGCCCCCTACAGTTGCCAGCTGGTCAGGGCAACTAGAAACATCTTAGGAACAAAGGGTTGGTTGTGACACGGGGCTGCCTTGCAGCAAGCTCTGGTTGCTTTTCTCTAACCAGAAGACACATTTTTAAAAAAGACAGCACACACTGTCCAGTGAAACACTAGTATGTGGAAGACAATGTCCTTACCTTGGTTGTTAGCCTGTGCTGAAGCCTCTCATCCTGCATTTTCATTTTTGCTCCCCAGATCAGCTGCCTGTGCCAGAGTCATTCCTCGGCCACGATGTGTGGACACACCTGCACACCAGCCACGACATCTCTTAGTTTATGGTATGGGCACTGCCTTGCAGGAAAACTGATCTCAGGTTCTCTAATGTAATTTCTGATAGCTGATGATCAAGAATAATTATCCCCAGAATTCAGTTTGGAGTACATGTGGGGAGACAGTAAAATGCCCAGCACTACATCCTCATACCCTAAAGTCAAACACAGTAATGGGCTTTCTTTCTCAGGGAACAGCAGTGTATCCAGTCATCATCTTTTTAAATTCACCTCCACCTCGTACAACAAGAGTAATTCTTTTTCTGTCTAGTTTCTTTCTTACATGTGGGCTTCCAATTTCATTACTTGTAAAAATCCTGAGAGCAACAATAACTTCAGGTAATAGAGATAAAGTAGAAAATACAGGGAAATCTTTGGAGACCACGCTGGATTTTTTCTTTACAAGACAAATAATGTATTACATGATGTCTCTCATTCCTCTTCTAACCTTTTTTAATAAGAAAAGACAAACACAAGCCCAGCTGCACACAGCCAACATCTGATTGGGTCAAAAACTTTTAACCCACAGCATATGTGGTTGTACTAAAGGTGCAATGAAAAGTAGTTTTTTGGGATCTCTACCACCAGAAGGATACTCTGGAGGTGATTTATATAAAGGTTCTGTTAGTTTTCCAAACTAATCTAGTGCCAGCTGGAAATGTAGGAGTAATCACCCCTGAGGTTAAACCACTATTTCAATCTGCAGAGCAAGAAAAGTACAGGATGAGAAAAGCAACTTTCTCTTTTGCCACTCCCAACAGCTTCAGTTTTGTTCTAGCAGCTATGTCCTCCAGGTATGAGAAGGAATCTTAATCTTTTACCTCTCTGGAGTTACTGTTTTTCTCCATCATCTGTGCCCTTCAAGGACAGGGGTGAAAGATTCAGTAATTCCCCTTACCTATTGCCTTTTTCATTTAGCATCAGGCATTTTTATAAATAGACACAAACATGTTTCCTTGAATTCTTGAACTCCATCTCTGTCTCTTCTCTTCTAGCAGAAAAAAACAAAGAGAAAAGAAATAAACCTTGTTCCACATACATGGACAGCTCTCTCCACCCACCAATACAAAGGGCATCACACGGAAAGAGAGTCCTCCAGAAAACTGCTTTCCATTTACTGCGTCAGGGTCAGCATCAGGGTCATGCTGAGGAACCAGCTACCAGAGCTGCCCTGAACACTATCGGAAACCCCTTCTTTTGCTGGGTAGATGTACTTCTTACACACCTAGTACCCTTGGCATGCTCACAAAACCCCTGTGCATTTATACATTGCTCTCATGTCCAGTCACTGCATTTCTACATGCTTCTGATGAAAGCTTCGGTTTGCTTCTCATTTTAAAAGGGGACAAGGAAAATCAAAACACAGCACGCATATGAACAAGAAAAATACCTGCAGATGCAAAGTAGGGGTGAATTTTCAAGGACAATCAGTTGATGATTCAATACATAAAGGTCCCTCTTTGCAATTCATAATGCTATTGAAGAAGGTGAATTTCATTTTTGTTAGTGAAAGTGACTCCATGTTTACATGTGCATTAACTGCCTCACCCGTTTTCAAAAGTCACCTTTGCATCATAGGAGCAGAGGGAGTAGTTTGTCTTCCACAAATTGCTTCTGGGGCAGCAAAACTAGGAACTTTAAAGCAATGTGGTTGGTCAACTCTTTTCTTTCCAATTGATATCCCGTCATCTCCTAAAGCCCTATCTTTCAGTCTGTGCTGATGGTGTTAGAGCTCCACTACAGTTCTCAGAAGTGGTCCTCTGCTATTCAGTGCAGTTGGCTTTTGAATGAAACATGAGGTTTTTTAGCACCTCAGGAGGCTGAGCATGCTTAGCCGCCCAGTCCCAGCCTCACACACAAGGACTGCCCTTTAATTCCACTTAAATAAATTCAGTGTTGTTGGTTTTGCCCCTGCTCAAAAGGAGCTTAGTGGGAAAGTCAAAACAGATCTCAGCCAAAGGGAAAAAATAATAAAGCAAGCCCATAAATTAAGTCAAGCTAGTGTATCCTAGGAACAAGAAAGAGCTCATGCAGATGAGGCAAACCATGCCATGCATAGAAAGCAAATCCCCACTGCTGGTCCTCCCTCATGCCATTCTAAAGAAGCAAATCTCTATGCGAAGTGTTTGAGAGCATGCTGGAAATAGAGGGGCCCTGGAAAAATAGTTAAGAAATAAATTCCACTATTTGGTGGCATTTATTCCAAAGGAGACAAAGTGTCTTTTGTGAAACATTCCCACCAGAAGCCTTGCAGAGTTTGAACTGCCTACACTGGTGTTAGACATCAAGTGAGATCTTATTGTTTGTCTTTTCTTTTACTATTGAAAATCCAAACAGATTTTAAAATGTCTGACTAATTAACAAGGAGTAAGCTGCATTTTTCCCAGGATATGAATCAACATATTATCATTATTATGGTAAAAAGAGTATGACAGAAAGTAAGAGAGGGTAAGATGCTTAAACACAGTGAGATTATTCCTAAACTCTAACAATGAACCCCTGCTCATTCATTGTATGAAGTTATATCAAGTCTGTAGAATTGTCAGGTAACTAGAATTTATTGGGTGAGGATGAGACTTTTAGGAGGAAGTAAGTGCCTTCCAAAAATCCCTTTTGGCTCTGAATGGTTTACAAACCTAGCTAATGTAACATCTTTCATAGCTCACAGCTAATAACCTTCATGTTTATTTTCTTCTGAAACTCTGAGAAGTCAATAATCATACTGCCTTATGCTTTGTGGGAGATGCTGTGGGATTGGAAGGCAAAAGCCGAGTCCAGGCTGATATGCAGATATTGCAGGGCAGGAAGAGTTTCAGCAATGGTCCCTGGGAAAAAGGCAGATCAGTGGAAGTGTGTGATATTTTTCCTTTTTTCTCTCAGGAAGGTTGGTATGTGAAGTGCAAGATGCCCATAAAGTCTCCCTTGCAGCCAAAATCACTGTCTCAGCAGGGTCCATTAGTGGAGGATGCATCATCATCATTGTCTTTCCTTCCTCCTGGGAAAGAGAAATGGAAGGGAAAGGATGAGCTCTGTAAGCAAAACAAAGTAGAGAATGGAAAAGAGCTGAGAGACCAATTAAGCCCTGCTCACATGTAGGCTCCCTGCATGGCAACTGACCTACAAAGGATATTCAGAGCCCACAAAGGGCTGCACATTGAACTGATAGAGTAACCGGATGCAAAAGCAATGCAGCATCAAGCTATGTTGGGGGGTAGATGACCCTCACATTAACTCTGTTATAAAGAGGCGATCAATGCCACATAAATCAAAGCAGATACATTGGCATAAACACTCAGATTCAGCTCCATTGTCTTGTGTGTGCTTGGTAATAAAGTTTGCAACACTTTAAATGCAAAATGAGAAAGCAGTTTCCAGAAAATTTATTTTATTGTGTTTGCAGTTATGCAGCCGGGTGAAGCTGGAAGAAAACTTCCCCTGAAAAACCCAGTTCATCTACCACCCCATGGAAGGCAGAGTTTATGTAGGCCATTACCACCTTCCAAGTACTGGAGTCTGTTTTGTTCCTTCTCATCCCACAAACATTCCTGGTTTTTCCTGCTGGGAAGAAGGTAGCGAGTGACAGCTAGAAGGGGTTAAAAGAGGCACATGCAGGCTTGAAAACTCACAATTCCATGTTTGGCTTGTTTACAAGTAAGCATTGAAGCATATCCCTAGACAGACACATCATGATGAGTGAAAGGAGCTCTTTTAAGCATAATAATCTTTTATAGTCTATCATTTGAGACATAGTCTGAGTTCATATGAATGGTTTTTCAACCTATTACATTGTCAATAGCATACTTTCCAATCTTCCCCTTATTAAGAAACACTTCCACTCCTGCTTCCTCCTCTCAAGCCAGGGATATTGGAAGGATGCACCCTCTGAGACTGTTTACTTCCATGGAAATCTTTAATAAAAATGCAGTGACTGGAAACTGTGAAGACAGAGCAGTCTGAGGAACAGGAAATTTAAAGAGACGAATATGCAGAAGTCCTCAAGATGCTGCCAAGGCAACAATTTCAGGAGGAAAACAATGCTGAGTAACATAATTTCCCCCAGTAGCTGCAAGTCATTCAGCAACCTTGAATTAAGCTCACACCTCTGCTGTCTCTGCACAGTTTCACAAAAGAGGAATGAAATCCTTTATCAGCAGGACCCAAAAAACCTCCAAAGAGGGTGAATGTTAGAAATCCACAATTAAAGTCAGGGAGTTGGCAGCTGCCCTGGAATGATTAATGGGCTCACACATCTCCTTATGCCCTGGCTCAGCCATGCTGAGCAAATGTTCGAGAATTTCATAATCTCAGCAGCCCCTTTGCTTTCAAAGACGTAGCCTGGCTGTGCAGTGATTTCTCCAAGAGACAGTTAAAATGAGTTTGGTTTCGTCTTTTGCTCACCTCTTTCTTGAAAACATCTGTAAAGCTGGGGCATTGCACAGCTTACATATATGGAATCACCGTATACAGTAACACATTGTACACTCAAATAAAGAACAACTGGACCTTCACACTAAGGAGCAGACCAGACAGAAAAATCTGTTACCATAAACAAGCAGGACTACCAACACCAATGGGTGATGGGCTGATAATAAAGAACACTGCATTACTGCTGGGAAAAATTCAGTACCAAGAAAAACAATAGGAGAAAAGTAGGCACACACAGATACTGTGCATCAATAGGAATGTCCCAGGGTGCACATCCTGGCTTCAGCAGGCTGTGCAGCCCATGGACCAGCCTGGCTCCTGTTTGTCTGCAAACACACATACACAACTACATGCATCTAATGCTTAGCTAAGACATGCAGAGGAAAGAAAATGGAAACTAACAGAAGTAAGGAAGCTGCCTGTATGGACAGAGTCCTCATGAACAACTGAGGAGTGGACTGGCCCATACCTTTAGTGCTGTGAGTCTAGTTGCAATTTGTACCCTTGAAATCAATTTCTAACTTGTAATGACAAATTAATTTGCTTCTTTAGATGCCTGACTTTGGAGTCATTGCAACATTCTGCTGTTGCAGCCCTGGAAGGCGATGCCTCATTAAGCCTTAAAACAGGCACCATCTCCCACCCTGCAAGAAAGTCCTACTGCTGAGAGCTGGGTCAGATATCCAGGACCATCCCGTTCATAGTCTTTCCTGGAGCAGCTACCAAGAGCTGAGGAACATCACCCAGAGTGCTGGTACGATGGATATGTGGCTAATAATCCAGCAGGGACTTTGATGGTAAAAATCAAAAGTTGTCCACCTTTTAGTCCCTTCCAGTCATGCAAGCTGTGG
Organism: Irena cyanogastra; assembly: GCA_013397155.1. Taxonomy (NCBI): domain Eukaryota; kingdom Metazoa; phylum Chordata; class Aves; order Passeriformes; family Irenidae; genus Irena; species Irena cyanogastra. The sequence goes on along the minus strand of VWZV01009464.1, from coordinate 1,019,534 downwards.
GTAAAACAAGCCAGGTCTCTGTGTGATGATGAAATCCTTCAAAGCAGTTTTCCTTAGCACATAGGTCTTGTCAAGAAAGTATTTTTAAACGTGTACCTGAAAAACATAAGGCAAGATGCTGTTTCTACTGTTGTAGAAAGTCGATTCAACATGAAGCAAATTCATGTTTAGAACACAGAGCTTATTCCATAATCCTCCTGCATTTTTTTTACTATCAGGATATATGTTTTATAACAATGCTACTGTTTCAGTTGCCTTTCCCTCTTCTTTAATATGGAGGTTTTTATTGCCACCATATCTTTTAAAGGTGGCAGCAGTGCTGCCCAGGGGCTTTGGACACACAATCACTGCAGGCATGATTGCAGCAATAACAAGTGCTGAGGCAGCACATGAGGCTACAGGGGGGTTAAGGGCAGTCATGAGGGAAAACTTCAGGCCTGTTGTGAGCAGTTGTGGTAAATGGCAACAGAGCAACCCATTGCTCCACCAGGGAATCTCAGTAAGTCGTCTCCACTTTCCAGTATATGATGAAATTTCCTTGGCAAATTTATTTTCCTCGGTGTCTGTTTTGCAGCCTACTCATCATCTGAGAAGTGAGGGGAAGTGGGGAGCAGGAAAACAAACACAAACACTCAACCCACGTTTAAGAGTTGTACAAGGGGGTAACGGCAGAGGGTGCAGTGACGGTGCTGTGGGCAGCTTCCTCAGTGAAGTGGGGCAGAAAGGAAAGGGAGAAAGGGAATAGGGCGGTGCTGAGAGGGGGAATGCAACTGGGGAGGCAGAAGGCCAGCTTGGTCATTTGTGAATGAGGCCTTTGTGTTACCAGCTTGGGAAGAGCATCTCAGGCCATCACCGCCAAGGCAGCTGGAGTGAAAATTCCCCCATTTGCTTAGTGGCAGGCCTTATTTTCTTCAGCTTCTGTGCAGTCTGAATTGACGGGCAACCCCAAAGCAGGACCAAAATCTCCCATGCCAGCCATACACTTCCAAAGCTCATATGACAGTTTCACATTGGAGACTATGCCTAATAAATCTACCCAACTGCTTTGTGCTAAATCTCATCCAGGACTAATCACTTCTGTCAGACAAGCTGACCTTTCTCACTGGTTCAGTTACACACTTATGTAGCAGTGCTGAATGCACTTGGTTTCTGAGCTTTGGCTTTGTTCAAACACCATGATTTTTGGTACAGTATGACTACAGACAAAAAAAAAAGGGTGAAATATTCAAAGAAGAGAATATATTATACTGTTTATCTTCCACAGAAATGAAACAATACCGATGGCCCTGTAGGAAAGAGAGAAATATGAGGTTCAGTAATATCCTGTTTCTACTACATAATCTGACATTTTTAGTGTGACCCTGTTGGAGGCATCAAAAACACAGATGTCTGAAAGCAGATGAGGAGTGGTTCAAGTAGGTGCATTCACACTTCAAGGAGTTCTCAAAGCTGTCCTACACCTTGCACACAAATGGAAAAATGGCTGGAATGATAACACGTGTGCTACTTGTCTGGTTGTTGCTGAGAGAGGCCTCTTCTAGGACCACACCAATAATGAAATCACTCTCTTAATGCCTCCTGAATAATTACTATTATCTGCCTTCTCATTTGCCAGAGGTTTCACACTTGCTTGGGAAAATTCAGATTCTGTCATCTTTCGTGATCACAGTGATTTACTAAGGAAGCCAGCTGAATTTCCTCTGAATTAATCCTCATTTTAGTGTCCAGTCAGTTTCAGAGGAAAAAACCAAACAAAAACCCACAAATAGCTGTGTTTTTTCCCATTCTGTAGATGAAATATAACCTTTGTGTAAATATAACCTTTGTGAAGGTTATATGAAATATAACCTTTGTGTAAATACATGTAATGCACATATGAGCATGCTCCCTGGATACCAGTGATCCCTTTACATAAAAGTACAGAGATGCTATTTTTTCACCCAGGAGCCAGCTGCAAGCATTTTTAAATAGGATAACTTGTTCAACAGTTGAGCTGAAGGGCCCTTATGGATCCAGATCAGGGCCCTGCTGTATTAAAGTTTCATACACATCAGTCCCTCACTCAGACACCTGACTTACAGCAAGCAGCCCAGAGAAGAAGCCTGGAATGGCAATAGACAAAAGGGCCACTTCCATTTCACAGCTTTTGTAGACAAAGGCAGAGTTGCCTTTGGATAAAATTTCTAATTTCAGCTGTCTGTATCTCACTCTGATGCTGGTGGAGCAGGGATGGCTAAGAGGGATGTATGCTCCTTGGCTACTGCAGCTTATTTTTGGTTTGTGCAGTTTCCTTTCTATCTGTGTTGAAACAATGGGCTGTGGACTAGAAACTCCATTTAGGAGTTGTTTTAGCATGAAGCTTTGGCAGGAGAAGTGCTAAGACAGCAGCAATTCAGTCTCCACAGCTGAAACAGACTGCAATTGCTAACTGGGGTCTGGAGATGGGACGCTGTGTCCAAAGCCCCAGTCCTGAACATCCCTCCTTGTTTTTTTTCTGTTGTTGTTGGCTATTCAGCAGTGCAAATGATCATAGGCAACCTGACTTCCGGAGCCACTTTTCATTTAGAAGGAAAACCTCAAACCACCTCAGTGGTGGTCTCTCCTAAACCAGGTTTTGTTAACATTCACTTGCCTCCAGAGGGAAGGGCCTGTGCAGCAAAAGCAGCAGAGATGGTGAGTGCCTACCAAACACACCTACATTAGCCTAAACTAGCAACTTATTTCATTGCATTTTCCTTACTTTAATTCAGAAAGAAACTACAAAAATATTTGCTTTAACAAAAAAAGACAACTTCATACAAAACAGTGCAGCAGAAGAATAAGACAAAATAGGAAAAACCTATTGAAGTCACTTGAAGCAGCAGTTACAGCATGGTAGCCTCTTATCAAGGAAAGAAGAATAAGCGATACGCTGCACACATACCTATTCTTTACATCAGAGAGTGTGCTCATGTAAGACCTTGAATTGTCTGATGAATGTCTTTGGTTTATAAACGTATCTCATTCCTTTTCTTCCCTGATCTTCCACTCCAGGCCTCTAAAAACTATAGGGCAATTGCCTCTCATGGCTTTATTTCATTCTTGAGAATATAGATTAGAAGCAGCAAGCCAAGGAGACCTTGAGATGATTTTAATTGCCTGCAGTTCCTTTTGGAAAAGAGAATAGATATGCAAGGTCCTTGGTGAAAGACAGATGGATGACAAAAGTCTACATCATTGTAAGCTGCTGCAGCAGAAACAGGCATGTGGCAGCACTTATTTGAGCACACACACAATTCTACCATCTCCTCAGACAATCTTAGAGGCTCTCCACCGCTGGAGTTTGGGATGAGATTATGATATGCATGCAGATATAACAAAATGAATTACAACTGGACAATGAGAAAAGAGGGGAGGAAAAAAGGCAAAGTCCCCAAATTATTAATTTCCCTGGTTCAGCAGCCATGCTTGCACTCCTGCAATAAGGCACCTTCAGCTTGGCCAGGAGGAATTTTTCCTTGCCTTCACAAGGCATCTACACTTTGCCTTGTACTGTGTCTGCTAGAACTTGTTTCTTATTGTTATCTAGACTTGCACCTCGCTGACAACCAGAAGGATGTCACAGACTCCTTTCATACAAACCACAGAAAGAAGTCAGAGCTAACAGGCTGTCTTTCAGAGGGACCTATGGTCTCTCATTTTAATCTGACATTGTCTTATGCAACCAACCTCTTGTTCCTTGTCCTAAAGTTTACAAAGATCTGTAAAGCCCCTTCCCCCTGGGGTCTGGTTAACCCCTTACATTGTTTGCATCAGATTGGTTGCTTATTTGAATCTGTATTTGGGGGTCTGTTCCATCTTTAGTGTGCTGCTGAGGAAGAGGAGCTGCCCACTGAAGAAGGACAAAGAGGAAGCCAGAATTGTTGGGACTCCAGTTTGACAAGTTGGCACACACACCATCCAAGAACTGTAACTATTCTCTACCAAAATTGTCACTGCTTCTAAGACAAATTTTTCCTTTGAGGGAAGTTTTAGGCATACAAAAGCGAAGTATAGAGATCAATATCTTCGTGACATCATGGCTTCTGAAATTCAGTTACACCCTCAACTGAAGGGCTGCTGGTTCAGCAGATACTTGCTCAAGTATGCTCAGTGGTGCTCATGTAAACAAATGGTACTGCTTCTTTGGATGCTGCTTCACCAAGCACATGAGGTCAATTGACTGACTCTTCTTTTGGATTGCCAAGGAAAAGAAATTACTCATTGTTTGATTTATAATTTAAAATATTTTATAAATTCATGAAAGAGCAAATGGTTTCACTGTTCTGAGAATAAGTAGTTATATAGTATCATGTTTAAGTTTTTAAAGAAAGGAGGACACCAACGAAGATGTTTGACAGCTCTGGAAAAGGAACAAGGGAAGTAAGTTATTTAGGGACACTAATGGTTTTACAGGAGACATTTCAGCCTCACAAAGTCTTTGCAATTCTCTAGTGAGATTTCTGGACTGCTCCCAGTGGATCAGCATTGAGAACATACCCAAGTGGTGCTTCATCACAGCAAGCAGCTGAAACAGGAGGCACATGGCAATGGACTGAGAGGCAGTAAAATTTTGCTCAGAAAAAGGACAAAAATTCTACTAAGAAATTGTATTCAAACTACTTACAGGAAAAAAGAAACAAAATATAGATACCCACAGGAAATGATTTGTACCCTATTTGGCTGCTTTTGATGCAACTTGAATATAACAGCCAGTGTGCTGAATCTACACTTTCCAAAATGGGACTAGGGCAGGAATGTTGTGCCCTATAATTTGATTAATACACAGCCAGAAAACAGAAAACAGGGTGTTTCTTTTTATTAACCCCTTAAGTCAGCTCAAACTTCTGTAGTTTCAGTATACTCCTAGAACTGCTGGACCATTCAGAGTCATGGAGAGCAGTTTTTATGATCCAGGACTTATGAACCCAGACCCTGGTCCACAGCAAAAGGCCGTGAATGTGTCACTGCCTAAGAGCTGTCGAGAGGGACATGGAAAGAACTGGACCCTACCCCAGCATGTGAAGTGGCCAGCACAGCTTTGCACTCTCCTGGGTACTGTGATCCAAGCTGGGGAAACCAGCTCCAACCTCAGTGGACAGTGCACCAATAGCATGGATCATTAATAATAGTTCATAATATGAAGAAGATAGTGTCTCCTAAGCATTAAAAACCACTAAACTGAGGCTGGACCAGGAGAAATTGAGAGGAAGTGATTCATTTTCCCAGGGAACACAGGCTTATGAAAAACCTCTAGACATCCCAGGACTGGGAACGTTGACTTTCCAACAGTGCTACAGGGTATCATTACATGATGTGTCCAAACAGTGACCGTAGGGATGAAGTGTCAGCGGCTCTGCACACAGAATGAAGCCTCAGGTGGGCTTGCTAAGGAGCTGTTAAAAGTTTTTGGAAGTCACCTTACAGGGAAATATGAAAGCAGACTGGAACTGGATTTGTACTGCTGGTGTTCACTGTTCAAGGGGACTAGAGGGGACAAAAGTAACCAGTAGCCTGCATTTTTGTTTTTAATGCTGATATTTTTAAAATATTTTTTTTCTGTTTCTGTAAGTTAAATAGACATTGCAGGTAAAGCTCTGCAGACAATATGGGTGCTAGAGCCTTTTGTATTAAGATTGGCTACCATCTTTTCAAAGCATTTACAAAATATTGCTGAACAGTCAGACTTCTCACCTCTTTCCTATTTGTTTTCTGTCAACCACTACATGCATTGTAATACAAATTGTACAATATGTCTATACCTGATTCTTTCCATATTGTCACCACATCTCACAAGAAACATGATTTCAGAGCCAGTGAAAGCCATCATTCCTCCCATACAACTGGTGCAGGCGTGTTTCTAGTTATTTGCATTGGAGCTGCAACAGGACAAGGACCACTGCCACATTTAATATGGAACCTCTTTTGTGCCACTCTCAATAGCAGAACTATCTTGTAAGGGCCAGCTCACTTTAAAACAGGCCAACATCCAGCACAAGCATTCAAGCCTTTAGTTCATATCTCATATGTAGGTAAAAATCCAAAAGTAAAGAGCAGAGACCAGAACAACCCACAAGGGGCCCAGCTGCAGCACTGCCCCACCCATTCCCACAGTGGCTGTCTCTGCTTGCAGCACCATGGGCCACTTCACTGGGCTGCCCATGTCAGGCTGGTTCCAATTCATTCCCGCTGCCTGACAGTCGTGACCTGCGAGAAGCAGCTGACAAGCAGTCAGTTCATTGCCTCATGAAAGATGGACTCAGTCACTGCCATTCAAGCTCAATTTTTCATAAGAACAAGAATGTGCTGTTCCAAATGTTGCACTCAGCATCTTGGAATGATGCCTTTTACCAGGGGCACTGGGGCCAGGAGAAGAAATGAATTATTACACAAGACGCTGTCTTTGTCCATTTCTACTGTTTGAGGGAAAGATGCAGACGCTCAGCCAACTGACTGCTCAATACTGTTGTTTCTGTAATATCCAGGACCCTGCTAGATTTCTAGAACAGAGACATGACCAAACTGTTCTTCTGAAGCAAATGTCAGACTCCTTGATTCATCAAAATGGTGCAAGTGACAGTGTAGGAGATTATGCTGCGCCTGCAGTGGGTGGAAGTCATGGCTTATGGTAAACAAAAACACATTAAAGCAAAGCTGTACTTAAAATGGCAAGAGAAGCATGACTTGAGAACATTATTTCTTTGTGTTGTTGATTTTTGTCTCAAAATTGTTTTTATCTGGAAGTTCTTTGCCTAGAAATGTGATTGTTTGCTAAATCACAAATATTTGGGGTTCTTCCCAGGAACAATCCCCTGACTTCCTCAGATGACAAAATTATTTAAGCTGCACTTGTTTCCTGCTCAGGTGCCTCTTTTTATAAAACTGAACACCTACAAATTATATTACAGCAATTATAAATATATCCCTTAACAAATAAGGAGCTGAGGAATTTTGTGATGCAATCTGATAATTAGACAGATGGGAAATTACAGAAAGAGGGAAAAGGAAGATTAAAAAAAAAAATCACATAATTAAGACAGTGAGACGAACCCCTAGAGCACACATAGCACTCAACAAAACCACATCATGCACCACTCTGATGCACTGGCTCATCACGTGTCCATCTCCCTAGAGAGAACTGAGTAGTGATTGATCATGTATTCATATGCTTTTACAAGGTTTCAAATTATGCTTTCAGCAGAAAGACTGCTGTAAACCTGTTGTTTAATTGCTGCCAGGTAGATTTCTACCTGCTGGCACACTCCTCTCACCTGCTTCACCAAATATCTCCTCAGCCAAATCTTTTCCTCTCCCCTCAAGATCTCAAAGTGCCACACCAAGTGTGGTCAAACCATACTCTTTAGCACAAGTGTGCAGTGTTTCCTACTATAAATGTGTAAAACTGGGATCTGCAGGGACACAGGGCAACTCCATTCATTCTTCACTCATCAAGGGATAAAATGAAGAACCCAGGATGCAAAGACGCCCTCTGAACCATCCAAGCCCTGTTTCCATCCATCACATGTAAATACATTCTGTAGGCTCCATCGTAACTAATCATATTTTCACCTTTGTTTTTTGTCAGGAACAAAATTGTGTTGTTCCAAATTCTCTAAGTGGAATTCTACTTCAGAGCCTCACTTTTCCTATACTTAAAAACTTTCTTCTAATTGCTAGCCTGAACATATTTTTTAATAATCTATGCCCTGCTATTCTTGTGCTAAGACTGTCTGTTAGCTTAAATTATTCTTTCCAACATACAGGGCAAACCCCTGTTGCCTCTTTGCCATCATTTTACTGTGTGACACAAATCTTCTTCTCCCTTTGTATTACCTTTTCCTTAAAGAAAACCATCAATCAGCGAACACATTTTCAGGTTCATCCTTCTTGAATATGAGTGACCAGAACTGCACTCTTGATTCCAAGTACACAACAGCTGTAAGGCTCCTCTCTATCAACTGTGCAGGGAGGATTGCATTTGCACTTTCCCCAGCTGCATCACATTGGTATCTTATGCTGCAAAATACGATACAGGTTTGCAAAAAAACATATTGTACAAATTAACTCAACCCTTTTCTGCAATAAAATGATTGAATTTCTAGACAAAACAAATGCTGCTAGTCTTATCTGGACCAAGCCACAAGTACTAGTGCCTCATTCCTCTCTAAGTTATGAGCCCATTTTCCAGCAAAGCGGATTATGTTCAATCCTTAGGTGAATAACCTTGTACTTGGTACCATGCCATTTTACAACATTTCTACTGCATAATCTGCAAGGTCATCCAATTCTTCTTGCACAGTATCTTGATCTTCCTTTTATCGATGTGTCTCACAACTTCATGTCAGTAACATAAAGCTATTTCATTAACTCTCTCTACTTTCTGAGCCAAAGTCACTAATAAAAATATTAAGCAAGATTGGTCCCCAAACCGTTTCCTGAGAAAGTCTCAATAAACTCCCTCCAACTTTCCTATCACTTCCTGGCATCTCCTTGTTACCCATGTGCTTCTGCTACTTTCTAATCTCCATCTTCTCCAGTTTATCCAACTCTCTGTGAATTGTAGCTTCAAATAATTTTTGTTTATTGCATTTCTTTGCCAAGACGATCAGTTATTTCATTACCTAAAGGTATCATATAATTTTGGCACAATCTCTGAAAACCTGATGTTTTTGTATTTATTTGGTCACCTGCCAAGGAGAACAACTCTGGCACAGGCACATCCTGCACCAGGGCAGGGAATTGCAGCAAGCCAGGCAAGTTTCTAGAGCCAGGGGAGTCACAGCTGAGAGCTGGCATCTCCCCAGGGAGTGACTGCAGAGGTGTTGTTGGGATTGAGAGGGACAGTGGATGCCTCTGCTGCCACATTAAGCAATCCTGGGTACTGCTGGTGAGCGGAGCAGGCAAATAGGGCATGGCACGGCAGTTCACAGGATGGGTGCCTCTCCACAGCAGGCCATTCCACTGGTCCAGTGGGAGAATCAAAGTGCACACTACTCAGCAACTGGTCAGTCCTTGTGAGTCTCTTCCAAATCAGGATAATCCTTAAGTTTTTTCCTACTTTGCATTCATTCTTGATTGTTCTCTGCTTCCCAAGTTGATCTACAGTCGTGAATATGAGCTGAGGTTAGATTAGTATGTCTGCCTATCCCTGACATTTCCTGTTGTTTAGTCAAAGGGGGTAAATTCAGATTTCACATGTTTATTTTAAAAACCTACAAAATTCTTACTTTGAGATTTCATGGACATGCCTGAGGGGTTGGTTATATCTTTCCCAGAATTCTGCTACAGTTTGTGCCTGAAGTCCTGGTGTCAAAGTTCCACACCACCTAGAATAAGGTAGCTGTCTCTCCTTCATACCTCAGAGCTACTGCACCTTCCTTTTGCCACCCCCAGTATTGAACAAAGGTGCAAAAGTATTGGCTTGATCAGGTCCAGCAAAATCATCTTTCCTGAATAGAAAGGCAGAGCAATTTCTTAGTTTTGGAGCTCCACCAATGTTACATTTAATTGTAACCCACCCTTATTGCAAGTACATCTTCTCTCATCCTCTCCACTCTTCCTCACTTCGTAATTATTTGATTGCAAATTTTTTTTTCTATTTGCTTTTTTTTGCTTTTTTTTCGAATCCAGCTCAAGCTGATTTTTGACAGTTCTTTCTCTCTAGGGAGACACGTGAAATTTTCCCCTTAGTTTTAAACTTTTGTGCTTACTTAAGCTACATCATTAATTTAGACCTAGGGCCTAAAAATTCAATTTCTGGGTTTTTTTAACTTTTTAATGTCAAAAGTGGGAATTACCCTTGGGATAAGAGTAATGTTAAAGCTGAGATTGTCCAACAATCATGTTCACTGTAGTTTAAACATCCATCCTGAATAAGATTTTTGTAACTTACATGACCCAAAGACTGAGAAGAACAGGAGAAACTCGCAGAACAAATCTCATTCATGTTGCGTCACTCCTCATTAGATACCATATTCTGATATTGTTTCAGTCTTTGAGGTTGAACAGTTGATTGTCTCCATAATTAGTTCTTCCACTTCCTCTCAGCGACGAAGAGGGAGCTTCATGAATATCTGATAAGTAAGTTGTATGTTGGCTCACAATAAAAATGGCAATGCCTCCCAGGGATCCCACACAATGAACAATAATAAAACATGACAAGAAACACTTTTTTTTCTATTAAATACACATTGGAAGAGATAGGAAGACCAGAAGACAAAAGGTTACAGTTATTGCTTGTTCACTAGCTCTGCTTAAATGTTTGGGAGCTCACACCCATTACCATGACTCATTAGCAATTTCCCTTCCAGAAACACTGGACAAAATGGACAAAGAGGTATTTATGTCAAATTGAATCCCTCTCCCCAGAGGGCTTCTGATGCCACATTGCACTGGAGCCATGAGGCCCCCATTTAGCCAGGGAGCCTGGGACAAGCCCTGTGACTGCTATGAGGGAATCCCATGCAAACCTGAGCTCCGTCAGCTCTCCATCACTTCCAATGGGCAACAGCTCCAAGGGCAGAGTTAAACTGTCTTGTACCTTACAGACTCTCAGCCTGCTCATCTTAAGGCCCCTCTAGAACAGCGAATTTAGTGGAGATTATTTTGTAATAGCAAACGTCTCTCTATAGAGACTCACTTTATAGAATAAGAAGAGCAGAAAAAACTGAGCAGTACTTTTTTCCCATTATTAAGTATCCAGGAAGTATATTTAAGAAATGAGGAAAGTGGAGAGCATTTATATCTAAATGAAGGATATAAACTCCCCCTCTCATACGCCCTCAGAAGAGTAGGGGAAATGTGCCACAGAGACATCTGGATGTTTTTCAAGACTTGAGTGCTTTCCATCTGGGACCATAAATAAAAAAGGAGCACTGCAAAAATTTCCCAGTTCTAGACCAGAAAATAAAATTATCTACCCCCAGAACCATTAGATGCCAGAACAGAAAAAGGTACAGCTTCACTTTTAATAATTATTGACCAAAACTCAGCTGCATTTAGATGTGACAGTCGCTAGGAGAGAATTGGTAGCATGCCTGCAGATCAGCCAAATAGAGCAACACAGATGGTACATCCAACAGGAAGTACTGACACGTGCAGGCACAAGCTGAGATGCAGCAAGTTGACCCAGGCTTCATCCTGTTGCCCATGTGTCCACCAGAGCCCTGCCCAATTGTCCCAGGAGACAGGTGATCAGCATGTCTGCTTGCAGGAACCAGCTGTGCTTCTCAGAAGACACATGCACTCCAACACAGCTGGAAAAAGCAGCTGACAGCAAAACTCTGGCAAGAGCCTATTGTTATACTGGCCAAATCCAAATATTTGTCCACGAACCCAAACAAAGCAAACCAAAATTCCCACTGCAGTCAAGTGGACTCCTGTATAAACATGGCTAATCAAGGTCTTTGAAACAGCGACTCTTCTCCTCTTAGGCCTCTGACTCATTTCTGGAAACACTTCTACAATTAATACTAATGCATTAGAGTTAATACTACTACTACTACTAAAGCTGTTTTTTCAGAAGCTGCCTGGGCAATATGGATAATATGGATGCCCATAGACTTCTATTTTTAATGGCAACTCAGCATCCAGATGTTTTAAAATACTTCTCTGTTCCCACACAGCACATAAACACCCTTCCTTGATAATATGCCATAACTCAGTGGCACAATCCTGGCATGGGGACCAGGGTGGTGACCTTCCTCTGAAGAAAAAAATTTCTCCAGGCCTGCTCCAGGCAGAGAGGACTGGATGGGAACTGCCATTCCCAAGAAGCTGGAGCAGAACAGTGTTCTTCACCACTGACAGTGGCATGTGCCCTTGCCTGCCCAACACACACACACTCAAGCTGGAGAATGTTTAATGAGCCATTCTGCCAGCTAATGCAAAGGTTTTATACCAGATAAAACAAGGAGTAATTGCAGCTTTAAAATGGAAAATGTTCTCTCTTATATAAAAATGCATGATTTCACTAAAGAGGGTAATTTACATTTATTGTTTGAAGAGTGAGTACTATATATTTCTTGCAAAATATGCATTTCTTAAAAGCTGAGAATCGTTTGGAAATTGTTTAGAAAAAACACCTCTCTTGAAACTACATAGGGTATTTCAGGTTAATCTCACCTTCAGGTTAATCTGAATCTTCATCTTCAGGGCAGACTGGCCAGCTCAGGATTCCCACACTTCATCCTCAAATCCTTCCCAGTTCCAGTGGTTCAACGTCAAGTCTCCAGGCCTCTTGTAGTGCAAAGTTTTCTTACTTTGACTGGGTTCATCGGAGCACAGCCAAAGCAGGAATTAAAACTAAACCCTGCAAAGTAACTAGAGCAAGTCTACGATCCAAGATTTCAGCTCTTGTATTTCATTTCCCATACAATCCACTTCTGATTAAAATGGGACAAAAACATATTTCAGTCCACCACCAGTGGCTTGGGGACAGAGTGGATTAATTACCATAAATGTTCTTCTACACAGATTTCACAGTCTGGTACCACCAGGTCACTGAGGTAGTTTGCAAGGCTAGAGCACCATTAAGTTTTGCCTCTAGGGCAATGTGTGGCTCCTGGCAGAAGCAGCACTGATGCTTACACTGCTGTCACTGCACTTAGGAAATTGTCCTTCACCCATGTAGCACTGGCCTTGTCTTAAGAGAGGATGTAATTTCCCAGCTGTAATCGCCATAAGCATTTTTGAGTGGCACTTTGATGCCATGCCTGTAAATACTGATGCCAAAGAACAACTTAATTAAGAGATAATGGGGCAAATATTGGCCTATATATTGAATTCTTTTTTTTTATCTTGCAGAGTAGCACAGCACACAAAAAGAGTTCTGCATCTCAAGTAAATGATCAGCAAAGAGCACTGCAGTCATACTCTCACTCACAGTAATCTCTTGAGGTTCAGTGTGCCACTGCTGCTCACAATAGGAAGGTGAAAAATTCTAGTCTCCTTTCACAACAAACTGCTCTCCTCTCTAACTTCATGTATGTTTGGACATCCTGCCACTGCTCCTAAATTGAACTTGGAGTTGATTCTTGGACATTTCGAAAAAAAAACCATAAAAACTATTCAAGAAAAAAAATCACCAATGTTTATATAATTTCCATCCAAAGGTGCAATATACCTGGACTTCAACTGAAATAATTACTGGAACATGAGATAGGAAGGATGCTGGACTTTCAGTGCTGGAAATACTTGGCATTTTTTGAGAATGCCTAAAAACGAGCCAGGACCAAAAGCTATATCAGCTTGTATGATCCATCTCCACAGCTTTGACATTACACAACAAGAGGGGCATGACCAAACTAAATCTGCTCCCTTCAGTCCTAGTAAAACAGAGAGAAAAATGTCCCAGAATTATAAACCTTGGATTCAGGTATGAAATAAGTTATATGGAAGTTTTGGAACCAGTAACTGATTTATGCTAAGACTACATGAAGAAGTGACCACAGGGCCCAGGCAGGTTTATTGCCCCCCTCCCAGTCTCTTCTAACATAGACACAAAGCAGCAGGTACTAACCATTATAAATTTCCACCCAAAAAAACCCACAAAAACAATAAAGGGCAGTAGTATCTGTAAGAACTTATCCATAAAGGAATATTTCCAAATGAACTAAGAATCTGTTTCTGAAGTACAACAGCTATTTTGCTTTCACTCCCCATCTGCATATTCCCCTTTCACATTAAGAATTCCTCCTTGCAGTTCAGTGTCTGAAGTGATTATGCCTAACCTACACAACATCCTTCTTGGTGTGGAAAAAGAGTGTTGATTGCAGCAGGGACAGACTGGTGGTTTCAAGCCCACGACTCCTAGCTAGCTGTCTGAACCAATAAACGTGAGAAGAAGCCTTTCTCCTGCATCAAAAAGTAGCAGTGGACCTACTGGGTGCCTCTAGAAATTGCTGTCATGCACATACATATAAACACAAAGGTCAAATTATCTCTTTCAAGGTGATACAGAGATTTCATTACTTTGAAAATGATAGAATCCAGTGGAGGTGAATCCTTATTAGATGGAGTGGTCAAGTGAAACACATTGTTTTATTCATTATGAGATCGTGACTGCATTATCAAAAATGTTTATGGGTTTCTACTCAGCATTTTCCCTACCTGTGCTGCTCGGGTTTAAACTGTGTCTCCTTTTGTTTCCCAGACTTTCCCTCTTTCAGGCTCTGAAAATGAAGGCAGCCAGTTGGATACCTGAATGCTTGATTTGATGACTCAGTGCTCAGGACACAGTCCTGAACCCTATAGTCCTGATGTGAAGTCACAGGTATTTTGGGGCCAGCTGGGTCTGATGTAGTAAAATGGCACCAGACTTACTTACCAAGACATGGGGAAAGAACAGAGAAGACTGGAAATCGAGGACATAAATCTGGGGATTGGAGCTTCAACATTCCCATCTTTACTGCAGCTTACCTCATCAATGACCCTCAGCTGATCATGTAGTTCTTCAATGCCAGTGTTTTCTCAGCTGACTCACAAGAGTGTTGGGAAACTTGAGTAACTTATGTGCCCACTGACACACAAAATAGCTTTGGTGCGTTTCCAGAGACACCTGAAGCGCTCAGACCTTCAAAAATCAGGAAATGATGTGAGTGTGTGGAATGGTAGAGCTTGGGTTAAGTAGGAGAACTCTGGAGTAATTTAAATGCCTTCCTTTGGCCCTCTTCACTCTGCACAAGCCCTCTGGTCCCCCGGTGCATCTCCCCTCCTGTACCCTCCCCACATACTCTGCAATTCACATTAGCACTTGGAAGTTCAGTGCTGTTTGAACTCCAAACATCTGCCACCAAATTATTTCTCTCTCCCAGTTCACTGAGCAGACATTCTGCATCACTGAACTACAGAGTTTATCCACTGACAACAGGCTGATCATGGCAGTTCCGGCCTTTCACAGATAAAGTGCACTTATGTGAGGGGAAGCACGCAGAGCACTCTGCAAAAAAAGAAAGAGGATGGTTCTTCTAATAAATATAGGGAGTTCTTTCCCTTCCTCAGCTCCAAAAGACCCTCAAAGCAGGTATCTGATACAGTAAGTGGTCCATTAAATTGAGCCAGCCTCTAAATGACAGTGAAATGCCTTCGGCAGGCACAGATGTGCCCGTTGTGCATGCAACAAATTGATTAAGGTCCATGCTGTCACAAGGAAGAGTCAAATCAATCCAGAAGGGCTGGTTGCTAATTTCTAGCCAGGAGGAAGCTTCCCTACTGTGCAGGGGATTATGCAAGCCTCAATCTATAGGCATGTTTTTTTTTATTCATTGGCAGAGCAATGGGTGTATGGATACTGCTTTTAAGTGTCCCTTTACTGATTTAAATTAGGGGAGAAAATAATCTAAAGTGCTCATGACATCTACATGAATGCAAAATGAATTCATCATGATTGGCATTATTACAATGAACAGCAAATCCCTTCATAATGGCAGGACATTTAAGAAGTAATGTGCTACTGGATCCCTTGTCTATAAAAGTGATAATAAGGAAATGGCTGTGTCACATATATTTAAGAGGAGCTCAGCTACTGGCAAGCTGCTGCTTCAAAGACTCAAAAGAGAAATGCAAATGCCTGTGTTTTTTAGCACCTCAGCTGCACAATTATTGTTGCTCTGTACTTAATGGATCTTTTTCTCTCTCTGAATCTGAGCCATGTAGACTGCTTTACAGTGCTGAAATGGTCCCTATAGGATGCTTGCTACTGCCGTATCCAACCTAATATTCTGACTTCTGAAAAGAGAGGCTTTCAACCATTCCCTTGGAAAATTTTAAAACTTTTATGCAATCTCAGAAAGGTTAAGGGTTGGAACAGGTACCTGTAACTCAACCCAAATCTCATTTCATGTACAACCAGGATTAGAAGACACCTAAGGCATGCAAGTTTTATCTCTACTGTTACATCAAACCATCCAACAAAGACCAATTCATCTCACTGCAGGCAAAGCATTGGTTACTATGAAGCACACCTCAGTGCAAAAAATGTGAAGAGAGTGTGCAAGTGTGTATGTACAGCGCAGTAAGGCAAAAAATATTTCCTGGGACAGATATTCAGATTTCCCGTGTGAATGCCGTATCTATGACAATCAGCAATGGCTGTAACCAAATCACACCACCAGCAGAAAGTGTGTCAGCATTTGGCAGTTCCTTTTTTCCATATCCCTGTGATGGAAGATTTAAAAAACCTCAGGTAGTTAGCTATTCATCCCAGCAACTCAGGGCAAAAATACCCAACAGGAAGCAGAGCACCTGGGAACTGTTGAAGTAAATGAGCACAGTACTACTGAAAAACAGGTGTTTTATTGGTCAGTGTCACCAGTGTTAATTTTGGCTCAATGCCTTCAGCACTTTATTAAATACCCATGATCCACAGTAAAACATCTCTTTTTCCTACTCTTCTTATGTTGTCCCTTACCTTCTCCCTGGGATACAAAACTCCTTTTTTAACACAGACAGGCCACAGCAGGGTGGTGGAGTTACATTATAAGCTTGCCCTATAAACTGAAAAAGATCCAGAAACTCTACTTCTTCTGCTTGAAATGAGAAGAACCACCTGCTGGTGCTGTCTTAAGATGATGCTTCTGAGAATGCTTTGACAACAAAAACATTTATAACCTCAGCAATTTTATTAAAAAATTTAAAAGCTCAGATGCTAGGAAGAAATAGGTTTAAGCTCTTGTACACGAAAGCAATCTTTATAATCAAGTGTCATTAAGTTTCTATGAAAGCTAGTGGTATTCATGTTTTAAGCTGCTGTAGGAAATAGATGACAAGGAAGAAGTTGTTCCTATGTGCTTTTAAAATGTGACTCCTTTTGCAATTAATTTCACAGGAACTTGGTAAGCTAGCTTGAAAACACCTCATATCTGTTAGAGGATGCTAATACAAAAAAGGCTCTCATTCAGCACCTCTACTTTCGTTCGTTCACTTTGCTTCAACATAAATGTTTTTGTAGAAAATTGTCGCATTCGATCCAGGCTGTATAACAGGCCCAAAAAACATTGTTGTATTTTCTAAAAAGGGATCTAGAAAGCAACCTAGGAATTCATTTCCAGGCTGTGGACTGGCTGCTATTTCTAAATAATATGCAAAATTACTTCTATAGTGCATTAATGAAAAAGGGTATCCTGTTTCATGTTTTCTGCTGGCTTCCAAACCCAGTACAAAAGAAAATAACAAGTCATGCAGTTCTCTTGCCATGTTCTGAAACAAAGCCATGAAGCTGCCCTCTTCCATTTCTGAAGACCCAAGTCAATGGGAAGAACCTGAGCCTGACTTTCTACTCCACCTTGGCAGAAGCTAAAAGTGACCTTTCCAGAAACGGCCCAAGTGCCCAGCTAAGCCCAAACTGTGGGGATTCCACACTGTTGTCTGTGCTCAGCTTTTGGATGCAAAAGGAGAATCATAAAATTTTTGGGTTTTGCTCAGACTATCTTTGCAAGACACAATTTTCCCTCTTTCAGAGACCAGCTCCACTACTGAGGCAAATGAAGTGCAGACAAGAGAGGCTCCTTCTAAGTGCAACAACAACAAAAAAATTAACAGTACCAGACTTCACCCCAGACCAGCACCAAGAGTAGTGTATCACACTAAAACTGCAAATTTTGCAGAGTCAAACTGCTAAAAAGGAAGCTATTAGTAATTTTTGAAAAGAAAAAAAAGTCAGCTTGGAAATCCTGCCATATATTGAGGTTGGATGTCAAATTACATAGCCTTAAAAGTTCTGTTTTTCAAACACAAGAATATTCTACAATGTTACAACCCAACTACAACAGTAGCTCTGTACACATTTTGAAGATTTCCCCCATATCTGTCTCATTGTGACAGTAAAACAAACCGGTGGGAAAAAAATCTAAGCACTAAACACATATCTTTCCAGTAACAGCCTTCCCTCTGCTTTGTTGCATGCAAGCAGGCAGTAAAACACTGACAGGAGAACATCCAATGATATGCGAGACACAGATATTAAAAGTACTCTCTCCAAAGAGCTTGACAGGCAAAGAAGTGATGCTGTGAAAGCTGCAAAAAGGTTGAACCCAAAGGAGATCAGGGTGATGTGGCTGCTAGTGCAACTCACAGAGGACCCTGAGAGCAGAAGGCAGTCAGGCAGTTTGGTACATGACTTGTCTTACGAGACAGTTTACCTCCTCCCATCCTGCATTACCAATCAATCACTCCTCTGGTTCTGACCAGGCTAGAATGCATTTGAACAGGTATCTCAAACCCTATGTTCCATGCAAAGATCTCGCTGGATAGGTATGCTTTGGCTGAACTAAGGTCCAGTGCAGCAGCACCAGATAAAATTCCCAGCCTTGACTTCTGAGGACATCAGGAGGGATGATCTGACCACCACTGCTAACATTAACATGTGGTAACACACTGAAATCATGTTTTTTGCCTTTACTATTCTTATGACTGCAATCCAGCAGAGCCTTTACACTCACTGTATTCTAAAGAAGCATTGCCTAACAAACAGCAGTGGAATTAATTTGCCTTAGCATTGAAATCATAAGTTAAGCCATAAGTAACACTCCAGTATTCAAGTGGATGATGAAGCAATGTATACAGTTTCCAGAGGAAAGAAACATGTTCAGTGTTTTTGTTCACTTACTTAAAGGGAGTGTTATCTGTGCTGATACTGATTCTGACCTGGTTTACCTACACTGAAAATGCAATAGCATTTGGCAAGTGAGACTTTTGTAAAAAAAGACATACCAACAGTATTTTAGGAGGAAGAAAGTGAGAACCTCCAAAATCTGTAACTGAGGTTTAGGAGCAGTGACAAGTTGTACTGGCTATCGATTCCTTCCACTATCACCAATGAACCCCCTGATCATTTATCTTTTATATTCAGTCTGTTTTAATAAAAAAAGAATCAGCAGATACACAGCATAACTGAGATTCTGTTATGCCCGAAACTGGCTAAAAGAAAGTAATCAAGACTGTGTGGCCAGAAGAGCTCTTCTCATGATTTCCCTATCCAGAAATATGAAAATGCTATTTTCAACTCCACTGAGACATAGCAGTATATTAAAAAACTTTTAAAAGAGCTGATGTTTTTCAGCTATACAACTGCTTCACTTAACTGATAACTCATTGTGGCCTTTAAGAAAGGTGTTTTGGGGAAAATGAGAAATCATTATTCTCCCTTGCCCAAGAAATGTTACTGCAAGCCCTCCTCCACTCACCTCAGGGCTCTTCTGCCTTATCACTAACATGCTTATCTGTTTAGACTGCAAAATATTTAAGTTAAATGAGATATCTTTCAAAAAGCATTTCTTTGGCATAGGGACAACCTTGTGTTCTAAATTTTTCACCAAGTGCAGCAAAGCAATGTTCTCAGACATGCCAACCTACTCCTGGCTGAAACCATAAATTAATAGCATTTAACATACAATACCTTGCACAAATACCTTCAGACATGACCAGTGTATGCCCCAGAATTGAAAGCTTTATGACTGAAATGTACTGCACCACTTCTACCTACGCTTGTATAAGAATAAAAACCATAACATTACAAGACGGCACTATCTAACTCATAAGCAAACTGAAACTGCATCAAAACATACTTCCTAACTGCAACTTACTACACTGTGCTGAGCAAACTTTCAATCCACATAAATTTGAAGTAGCCTTTCCCTAACCCTATTCCTGCATATTGTCTGAAAGGTAAATGAGATATCAAGAACCAAGGGAATAAGCAATGCTTCATTTATTTATTTTAGTGCTAAAGCAGTTAAGCACGTAACTTGTATGCAAGAGATGTCCTATGTTCCCCTGGTAAAGTATCAAGGGTTTTAACACCACTGCACTCTATTACAATACATCAGTGCCTTTCTGGTAAAAATCAATAGTGACATTGAAAACTCTACCATTGGAAATATCTCCCTTTTTGAAGCAGAGTTAACTTGTGGTTTTAACTTTAAAAATATTTGTAGATAGTGGTAGAGCTTGCTGTGGAAAGGTTGGCACAGGACAGTACAGACTGGACTCAGTTGCCGTTTTCACATTTAGCCCAAAACCAGGGATCCCTGACCCATAACTGAGATTCACACAGAACAGCAGTGCCGATAATAAATGCTAGCTGATTTTCCTCTATGGCACTGGGCAGCATCTCCCATGTTTAATGCAGCAGCAGGAGGCTGAACCTCACACCCCATGCTGGAAGGGAGGATTTCCCAAATATTCTGTGCCCTGAACATTTCAAGAGGATGTTTACATGTAGCACAACAGAGGCAAAATCAAAACAGATGGTGGACAGATGTGAGCAGGGTCAGGAAGGGGAAAGCTGCCTGGAAATGTTTTTAGCTGTGTCACTGTCTGGCTTACCCCAAAACACCCCACAGCCATCAACAGAGAGTGGAAGAAATTTTGTGTAACCAGAAAAAGCACCTGCATCACCCACATGGTGTCCCAGGAAAGCCTGAATTTTCACGTTGATCAAACTACAAGCAAACCAACAGCACCCCTTTCCATCCCTCTGTATTCCCATTTCCCACCCACTCCAGAACACAATGGGTCAGATATGATGGCAGTAGCTGTACTCCGTGGCAAGGGGTGCAGACCTTGCTCTATGGGAGCTGGAGCACTGCACAAACAGCCATTAATCTTAAATGACTTGTGGACAATTATTATCCACATGTTATAGACAGAGAGAGAGAAGCAGACAGTAGAGGGTCACGCTTGCAGTTGCAGGAGGAAGTCACTGATCTAAGGAGGGATGCCAGAGGAACGGCCTGCCTGCTCATTCTCAGCTGCTCTGACCTCTGCTCCAGGCTCCCCCCAAACCCTGGGATTTCACTGCTGATGTACAGCATCTGGACAAAGGAGTTTGGGCACAGGTTATCCACTAGCTATTAGAAAATGAGGATATGTCTTTTAAATGAAATCAACTCCTGTATGCCCTCACCAGACAGGAGAAGATAATTTATTTCTTTAGGACAAAACCTTGAATATATCATCTTAGCAACCTCCTGCATTATGACCCCCATGCTAATCTTATTAAGAGAGAGGTTACTGGGCTCTTTGTTGGTGAACAGCACATTAATAAGATCTCCTTGAAATAATCCCATCTCTAATATGCAGGGAAAATTACATTTTCCAGCGTAATTACTATGTCAGTCAAAAATCCCAATTCCTTCATTAATTGCTTTTCTGCAAATTCTAACAACTTCTTCTCAAGCAGTAAAACTCCAGGAAGAGGAAGGGGCAAGAAATCCAGACAGTTCCTCTTATTAAGTAAAACCAGCAGCTACTCTGGGAGGCTTTGTTTGGATGGAGTCTGTTATTTTATCGTGGGGAGCTGCAGACATCCTGGTACGTTGGTCAGAAGTAGGTCACTTTGTTACAGCACATCCACTTTCCACACCTCCTCCCCATAACCTCTCCTGCCCAAACCATCTGGGAGGCAGTCTTTGAGGCACCACAGAGACAGCAGAGCTCAGCCTCAGCAGTGGCCCATGAAGCCAAACCACACTCCCTGAGAGCCATCAAGTCTTACAGAGGTGACTGGGTCCAGCCCAGCTGCACCTTGAGAGGACTGGCTGAGGAGAAACCAGAGCAGTGAAGGAAGCACGGTAGGTGACACCCATGTCCTTCCACTCAGCCCTAGGCCAAGGACCACGGCAATAAGAGAGAGGCAGTTACAAGATAAGACATGGAGACCTGACCAAGAAAAGCTGTTTCCTAGAGGTGTCTAATATCCCCTCAGGCCAGGAGAACAGGGAAGGCACAGGGAGGGTGAAGAGGGATGCTGCTGGGCAGAGGTGGGTGAGATGCCACAGTAAGATGACCTGGCACCTGCAGTCCTGCAACCAACTTGAGTTTAGAAAGGGCATTCAGCTTCCTTCTTAAATTTGAGACATTTCTGTTTGGTCTTAAAGAAACACATTTCAAATGTTCCTACCTTTCCATCTGGTAACAAAATGAAGCTGACGAGCTCTTTCAGAAACTAAACACAGGCAAGTGTGAACAAGAAACCTAAACCTGGCATCTTGTTTGTGTAAAATACAGCTATAACTTCTTCTTCTACTTTCCACTGCAAGAAAAGCATAATGCTTTGTCCAAGAATCATAACACAATAAAATATTGGTCTTCCAGAGCCTCTATCAGACAATGGGGCTTACAATAAAAGGTTTGATGCCAATGCACAAGCCATAATTTGGACCTCAGTAAAATATTAATATTATTGACCCAACAGTTTGGGTCAGTAATCATTGGGCAAGTGCATTGTACAGGTAATCCAGGTGGTGATCACTGTAGATCACTGCCAGACCACAGAGGGCTTCCCCTTTCCCCTGTCCCAAAGGGAATTTAAGGATAACTGACAGACCTTTGCTCTTAGTTCAGAAGTGTTAGTCAGCTGACACACAACAACTCCTAAGAATGGGTATATGAAGAATAGTTCTGACACTACATATTCCAACTACATATTCCAACAGTACGAAAGAAGGAACACATTTCTAATAAGCATTTGCTTGCTAATGGACAAGCAAAAGTGGGAGCTTGAGGAAAAAAATGAAAAAGCAGGTATTTGAAGAAAATAAGAAACTAAATTATGCATTTTTAATGAATTTCTAAGAGGGCAAAAATGGGAAACAGTCACAAGATGTTGTGTTAACAACAGAAAACTTACCCAGCAACAAAAGGTTTGCCTGCAGGTGTGAAGTAAGGGCCCTGAGTCATCTGCCTGAGAGGAAAGGAATACCTGAAAGGAATACCTCTCCAACCACTGAGATCCTGGGAGAAGGGAGAGTTAAAGTGGGGGAAGGGAAAGGAGAAGGGGCAGAAGGAAAGGAATGTTCCAGTGTGGCTTTAAAGCCACTCCACGGAAGAGTGATGTACCCAGACATCCTCTTTGTCTGTGTTCCATGGTCTCTGTCAACGGCCTCCAGTGCGTTAAAAACAACTGAAGAAGGAAAAGCACCAAAGTCTTGGCCACATAACAAGCCCTGTGTGAGACTCTCACAACAGATTGATCTGATCCTAGTGCATACTCTGGTCACCATAGTGCTTACAGCTGAGCAGCTGGCAGCCTTCCGTACGTCCCAGCCTTGTTACCAGACAAGATCCTTCTGCATCGTACATGCAACTACTTACTTCAAATCCTGCATAACACCACATTGACTGCAGGACACTAAATAGCTCTAGTTCCACCATTCTTAGGAAAGAAATTGCAGAGACAGAAGACACACAGGTCCCTTCTGGGGGACACGTAGCATCAAACCTATTTTCTCCCACCTCTCTCATTTCATAGTCCCTTTTCTCAGGTGCTGATTGTGTTGTTAGTGAGGACACATGCGGGTGAGAGTCCAGAGGTTTCTCAGCAGCAGCTTTTAATCAGAAAAAGGCTTCACACTGAGAGGGCCTGACCCATCCATTAGCTTCTCCCACAATATCCTGTTTTATTACACTACATGGGAAACACAACCCCTGGGGAAGGAAGAGCAGAAAACCCTGCATCAACAGGGTGACTAATGAACATTCCTCTTTCCTTAGCTGCTGAACCTCTGGGAGGCAGCTGAAAAGAGAAACTCAGCTAGGAAGACAGGAATATATCCTCTGTTTGTTTAGTGATTATGGAAGCAGATGCCCTCCTGCAGGCACAGGAAACTGCTTGTGATCCAGTGAGACAGGTTGCAGTCAAGGGACCAGGAAAGCTTTCAGCAGCGACTTACACCACCTCCTTCCCAGATGCTGCACACACTTGGCTCTTCCTACCCCACAAATGGGTCAGTCCCTGCAGCTTTGGGAGAGGACAAACATCCTTCCTTCTGCTGTTTGATATCTTGCCATCAGGTGCTTCTTTGAGAGTCATCCTGAGGAGCTGTCTATGTACTTCAAGGAGTGCTGCACAATTATGGCTGTGATTTTAAAAAATACTTTCCCTAAACCTGATACACTCAGTAGCACAGAAAAGATCATCCAGGTCTTAAAAAAAGAGTCAGCAATGTTAACTGCTATTTGTTATGTAGATACTATTTTTTTTTTACATGATGATATTTTCTTTTTAAATACATTGCAAAGGTATTTTGACCCTGGCTATATTCAGCTAATCCAAGCTCTGAAGCAGGTTTGAATACAGGAGGAAAGCTGGATGCAGGCCCTTATTTTAATTTCCTTTTGCAGCAGCATATGGAGAAATATCAGCCTTCAGCTCTTTGCACACCTGAGTACAGACCCTTTGTTGGGGAATCAAATTCCTCCAGTTCAGGGGAAATTCTCAGTGTAGGACAGGAGGCATTTGTACTGCCATGGCTGCACAAAAGTATTTTGAATTTGTCTTGTTTTCTGTGCATCTGATTTGTTAACTGCTTACTTAGAGATAAATCTGTGGGGTTTGGGTTTTTCTCAGATGGGAAAATTAGGCATTTCAGAATGATCAGATTAAGTTAGTGAGAAGAAATTAACTAATTGAAGACCGCATTCTGGTCTGCACTTACTGCAACACAAAATGACATGACTTTGACAAATATGCTGCAACGTAAATTCCCAGATAAACTTAAGTGAGCACAAAACAAATACAAAATTTTATTGTGAACCATATGATAACAGCAGGAGCATATAAAGTGGAAAACTACATGAATGTTTAATATTGAGCACAAAAGAAAAACATTTCCCTGACCCTGTCTTTTATTTATTTCCTTGGCCTTTTCTAAAGCTGAGCTCTCCTTCTGCCTGCCCAGCCTGATAATCACTTCAACGATGCGCAGTTAACAGGAACAGCCTCCCAACCAAGGGAGTTCACTGGCCAATAATTGAAACAAGTCAGACCATCCTTATGGATTTCTGCCACATCCATACTGACAGGTCACCCTCTGAAAAAGCCCTTGTAACATGTTTGTGTTAACTATGTGCAAAGTGGGTTGAGCAACATTTTAACACTGAAAATAATGTGCTCATTAAAAAACTGCGTCAGCATTTAAATGTGTGGAGTAAGTCTACATACCATGCCCGTTTGTGGCAAGGGGTCATATAGACCACACCAGAGGATGCCACATCAGGATGGATGGAGCTCTCCTGAGCTCTGTCCAGGGTTCACTAACTGGAGCGCCCTCAGGACATAGAAGAAGTTGCTTCAAAGATGACGTAGGCATGGCCCCAACACAGCAGACTACAAGTTGCTATTGGTTTCCTGACACTCGAGCTGCTTTTGATAAACAATTAACATCAAGAAGGAAGATAGCCCACACATGCCAGAGGGACTTGCATTGAGGCGTTTACTGAAATCCTTTGAAAAGGCTGCACATCCTGTGTGTTCTGCTGTTCTTCAGAAAGCAATGTAATGCACTGCCTGGCTGCTTGCAGCTCTGAACAATCGTCCAGCTCTTCACCTCGAGAACACCAACACAAATAGAGTTGAGTCCTTCACTGTGAATACAACTCACCAGCTGTGGCATCTGTAAACACCCTCCAATTTTCTTTGTCCTTAGTGGACCAAAGTTTGAACTGGAGCTACTGTAAAATATCTCCTCCTCAAAGGCAGTAGTGAACAACATAACCAAGAACATGCAGCTATAAGAAAAGTGCTAATTCCCTGAGAACATGGCCAAGAAAATCTCAAATCTCTGGCTTCTGCCACAGTTACTTGTAGAAATTTAACAAAACTTCCCAGTCCCCATTTCTTTATATGTCAAATAGATGAGATATGTCTTCTAGAAAGTGCCTTCAGCTGTGCACATGACATAGAGCAAAGTATTGTTGCTTTGGTATTTTTGCCACCTGTTATGAATGCTGATATTCCTTCCTGTTTAATTAACATGTAAAAAGTGTGCCTAAGAAACTTGTAGCATATAGGCGAGCCCACTGAAGATGCTTGTAGAAAATACAAGCATGAAGATTTCTGTTAAATCCAAACTATCTTAAAGAAAACTGGCCTCATTAAATCAATACAATAAGCAATTAACAGGCCACTTCACATGCACTGCTTTGGAGGAGAGTCTGTCAGAATAATTTTGAAGCTTTCAGTGAAAGCTATGATTACTGAGCTGTTTTTCTAAAAATGAGTTACTACTTTGCTTTACTACAGATTAAATCAAAAGAAAAATTGCCTAAATTTATGCAAAATGCTCTTCTCTTAAACGAGAGGAGAAAAGGACTCAGCTTATCTGCCCTGTGAGAGGCCCTCACATGTCAGTCCTACAGAAATGCCTCAACGTCTCTTTGAATGATTAATGACTATGCTTCCATATCTCATGCTTCCCTAGCCTCATGCCACATGCCTGTGTTTCTTCACAAGTGCACTGAAATTAAGATAGTGCAACAAACGAGCAATGTACCAGTATCTGAAAAATGGAAAGAAGTGTCTGAAATAACACTTTTGCTCTTTGGGCCACAAAGTGGCTGGAGAAGCATTTTGTGTGTTTAATGCAGAGCAGCAGGCAAAGGATTAATGAAACATTATGCTTCAAAGCCAAAGATGTTGCTTATCTTAAGCCAGATGTTGCTAATATTAAAGTGAAAACAGAAGCCTGAAAATCCTGTTATGTATTCCTATGGCAGCTGGGAACTCTTTTCATTAATTTTTGAATTACACTGTTTTTACCTCAGCATGAAGGGAAGCAGGTCTCTGTTCCAAGTATGGGAAAGCTGATCAGCTCTGCAAGAGTAGAGTGGTGTTTCTAAAGCTAGGCTATCCTTCTGTGAGGAGTCCTGGCATAGGAAACACTGAAGGCCTGTATTCCTGCATCTGCAAACTGCAAAGAAGTTACTGCTCAAGTTTCCAATTATTTAGTGCCTTTTTTTGTTCACCACTTACTACCAAAGCAAAGTATGGCTTATATAGGAAAAGTGATGTGAGCATTGTATGGAGCCTGGGAGCTGCAATATTGCTTTTTGAGATGCAAAACATAGGGTAAGTATTTGCCTGTCAAATCAAGCAAACCACTTGCCTTTTCATGGTCCCAGGAAGATTTTGGGCTTGGGCTGGTAGACTTTTTCACAACATTTGCCATAATTTACCATTTTCCTTTCAGATTAAGCAGAAGGGCAAAGCCAAGCTGAACAAAAACAAAACTATGGTTTTTTCTTATTTATTGAGCAGAAATAGAAAAATGTTTCTTCCAAACAGGAAACTTCCTGTTTAAACAGCTACTCTTCAAAGGTATTATTTACAAAAACCCTTTAAAATTGACTAAAATTAGTTAAATCTCCATTTCCACCTGCATCTGAAGCCATTTCTTATCAAGCTGAGACAGAAGATGGGCAGATGGGAAATCAGTGGATAACCACTCCCCAGTGGCAAAGCTAAGCTATTAACTCAGTACTGGTCTGTGTAAGATGAGCAGATTGTTCTGGTTCATGATTTATTCTTCTGCTGGGATCCTGTTAACATTTCATTGTTGTGAGGAAGACAGCTTTAGCTTGGCTTGGACTCCCCAAAGGCAGTCCAGGTTTGAATGGGTGTCTGAAGTCACTTTTGGAAGTTATTTCAACAACAGAGACCATCCTTGATACACAAAGTTGAAGTCTTTCTAAGTTGGGCTGCAAAAGCAACCCATGGCCGTAAAAAACAGAATTAGAGATCAGTATCAGAAAAATTCAGTGAACTCCATGCAAACTTTCTACATATGTTTCACCAGGTTGTTCAAGCCTCATTTTGTCCTCATCAGTTTTACTCTGGTCTCTTCAACTTTTTTCAGGGATATATGTGATGGTTAGAATAATTACTAACTGGACCCAGGAAAAAGAAAATGTGGTAAGAAAGTATAGTTTCTGGCATACCACAGTACAGGACATTGCCAACACCAAAATGCCTCCAGGAAACCACACTATGAGATATTTGTTATGTTGCAGGATTGAAGAGAAATGGCAGAAGTCAACTCATTCTGAGCTAGACATTAAGGCAGAAAAATTGCCTTTTGCATTTCCAGAGGAGCTTTTTTCATGCTACAGAAGAGCAGTAAAACATAAAGCCACTCAGACAGGAGCAATATAAGATGCAGAGTAGACCATGAGCATCAAGGAAAAGCCAGCCTCAGGAAGGACTCATGCTAACAGCCTGCATACAAGCTCCTGACTTCAGTGGCTGTAACTATAAAATTTGGACTTTTATGTAGAGTAGATCATGTAAACTAGAAGGGTGGTGCCTTCTAGTTGGTGCCCACTCTGAGTAGAAGGAACCAAATGCCCCAACCCTTGGCCAGCATTTCCCACTTTTAGATAGGCTGCAGCCTGCATAGACTGTGGTTATGCTGCGAGTGCAGGAGGAATTATGGCGCAGGGGAATTTTCCAGAATTTCCAGAGTTCTTTGCTGCACTGGAAATAGCACAGATCTCCTTGTCCAATTCTGTTTCCTTGTACATATGGAGTCAGACAGCTTTTTGCAATTACTCCTTTCTCTGCTGCAGCAGCCAGCCTCACTGACAGGTGCCACAGCCCAAGTAAAAAAGGTCTCATATATTTAGTTGCAAATTATTTCTAAAACCTGTTGCAAGGTCCTCAGGTGCTGCTGCCTCTGATCTAAATTTTCCAGTAGTTTCAGCTATATTCTATTTGCAAGGCCTATATTTTACTTACAGAGTAGCTCCTGATTTTTTTTTTATTTTTCAAAGTAAACAACATATATGGACTATAGAGAGAGACAGAGATTTGTGTATAGTGTGCTTAGCTACAAATGTATATGTATATAATTTCTGAGCATCTCACTCTATCAATTTTGTCTATTGTATCTTTTCATGTTACTACATAGAATAAAGAGGTAGAGAGGGAAGGAATAAACACTGACCATTACTGTCTGTAGCTAATAAAGTAATACATGGTCTGGGGCTCAAACAATTCAACCTGGTGGACAAATTACAGCTGCAATTCTGAGTGGCATTTTTAACTCATTCTCCCACTCAGGCTGTCTTGTCACCTCTCTCCATCTCTGAGACACACATTAAACTGCAGTCTGATAGTGTTATCAGCACCTTTGTCAACAAAATAAATTTGTCTCCCTGGGATGGTGAAATGTGTGTCACAAATGAATGAGATTTCTGGAGTTCAGCAGCAATCTACAGGGAAGTGTTAATTAGAACAGACTGTGTCATAAGGAAGCTCAACAGACACAAACTAATTAGCACCAACAAGCGTAGCAGGGCTGCTCTGCGGAGGCAGCACTCCATCACTGGCTTCTGAGAAGTTAGCACTCCTTCCTATTCCCTGGCTCTAGTCTCAAAATGGCACTAAAACATATGGTACCAGAGCAAGAGTCCCACAAGGATCTACAGGAATATCTGCTTTTGCTCCATCCCACGGTTACCTTCACCGATTCATTCTCACCACAGCGTTCAACTCAGTCTATCCACAAGTCAAAGACATCCGAGATTTCATCCAGGTAAAGAGAGTGGCTCCTCAGAAAGGTATGCATCCCTACTGGGTCTCAGCTGGACTGATGATCTATAAATGCTACCAGTTTCCTTGGGGAAGCTGAGAACATTGAGTGTCCATGCAAATTTAAACTAGGCTGTTCAGTGCAGAACAGCAAGGCATTCTATAAGTCCAGCAGGAATCTGGGAAAAAAAGAACTAGAAAGAGCCCTTCAGCAGGTCATCTTACAAGCTTGCAGCTTAAACATTGCTGACAAGCTGACATCAGTCAAGAAAAAAAAAAGATTCCTAAATGACACAACAGATGTTCTTCAGATGAGTCTCCATTTTTTTCTCAGATGCAACCTTAGCAGATGGACTTGAGCACATATATTCTGTAAGCAGACAAGAGGATGGAGATGATTAAAAAAAACCTGATAAAAAATAGAGAGAAGTAGGAAGCATCATATACAATGCTTTTTTCTCACCATCTTGTGCTTATTAATATCCTCACTTTTAAGGGAAAATAATTCAAGTGAATATAGGTGATACATAATACTAGTAACCATGTGTCATCACCTAGCTGGGTTTCCTTAGGTTTACAGCTATAAAATTGAAAGTAATACTGCAAGCAGAAGAACCCATACCCACAAACACCTAAGACTTCAAGAACATTATTTGCTAAATTTTCCTTTGTAACGCAGTCATTTAAAACATTTTGTGTCCACCAGTTCATACTTCTCTCTGCCAGCTTCTTCTTGATTCAATCACACAATTCCTTTAATAAACACAACGATGCTGGAACTCTTTGGGATCTTGTTTTCTCACTGCTTTTGGTCAAGAACTTATCTCATCTGAGGATGAAAAGCTTTCTTTCCCACTCCAGTCTAAATGTGCTTGAAAGGCATGAAAGAATGTAGTGTAAAAACTGGCTTCCAAACAATCAAAAGTCAAAGCACAGGGCCAGACAAAGCTAATGGGACCTGTGGATGCATAACACATGCTCAGAACAAACCATTTCAGCCTGCTTTTAGATGTGTTTGGGTATTTTAACAACAAGCACCTTTTGGCACAAATTGGATTAGAAGGTTTTACAACATTAATGTTGTGACCAGTCCCTACTGGCTCATACAAGTTTCTAAGAGCCGCTTCTCTCAAAACTGAATTTCAGATATCAAAGAAAGCTGGAATAGAACAGCAGGGGAAAAAAGTATTCTTGCCCACATTCCGCATTTTGGCTCTGCAGGCAGAAAGGAAAAAAAACTAGAGCGAAAAGACAGAGGGAGAGAAAGTCAAGGGTGTTAGATTCAGCACTTCAGAAAACTCTTCTTTGTGAACCAAACACTTAGCAACAAGATAGTCTTTATCCTGCTGTCATTAGCAGAGACAAGATCTTACAGTCTGGTAGCTGAGGGAATCAACCTTGCAGATGACTGGGTCATGAAGGAGCTAACAGGCCAAAAGCTTTTATTACTGCATTTAGGTTGCACAACAATATGTGATCACAGCAATTTAGGAAGAATGAATATACATTCTAAGACCTGTTTTCTTTCCTCTTACACCAGTAGAGAACTGGGACCAATATTATCCATTCACAGGAGCACCATGTTACCAGCTGCCACAGAAAAGAGCTGATCAGCTATCCATTGTGTATTGAAGCAGATGGTGTGTAAATACCACAAGCCCTATGATACCAAGCTTTTCAGAGATCCCATTTCTGTTTCATAGTAGGGTTTAAATTAAACTGCAAATGCTGCAAAACACATAGGGACAGATTCTTTCTTCTCACAATCCATTGCAATAAGAACAAACTCCAGTCAAGTCAACAAAACCAGAGGTCTAAAGCAAGTATCAGAAGAGAATCGGTGTTCTCCAAAGCCATATATGTTACAGAAGGAATCAAGATTACCTCTATCAAGTGATGGTAACTGCTTCAACCACACAGGATTTGTGCAGACTGGAGTTCTTGCTGTGGGAACACATGAAAAACGCTTTCCCCCTTGCTCTCCACTGTTTTCACCCAGAAAACAGAGTGACAGAACCGCACTAAGCAGGCATTGATTGCTAAGTACTTGGACAATCTGGAAAGGAATTATGGCACATAAACCAAAGCAGGCATGCAATTTAACATGCTTTGCATAACTAAGAAACTAAGCATATACAGCATAGCCCAACACAACTCAGACCACCTCAAGCTCAGACCACCTTTCAGGCCAGCTGAAGCCTTGTGAACATCAGTGTGAAAGACATTACATTAAGACACTTTTCCTCACAG
This sequence comes from Irena cyanogastra, assembly GCA_013397155.1. Classification (NCBI taxonomy): domain Eukaryota; kingdom Metazoa; phylum Chordata; class Aves; order Passeriformes; family Irenidae; genus Irena; species Irena cyanogastra. The sequence continues at coordinate 987,961 of VWZV01009464.1, read as the reverse complement.
ATAATTTTATTATTGTTATTTAGGCATTTACATAAATTACGCTCTTGCTACTAATTCCTCACCATCAATCAAAGCAAGGGCAGAAATCCAGCTGTGTATATTCACTCACCCTACTGTTTTTCACCCTTGTCAGTGGGACAGGCTTGCAAAAGACCTGAGATACAGAGTAAAACACAAAGCCTGTGGACAAGCATAGAACCAGTTGGGTTCTTAGAAATCAAACCCCTTCTCTGAAACTATTCACCAGACTGCTGGCTATGGGAGATAGAATTCTAAAAACATGGTTTTCTTTTCATTATTATGCTGTGGGTCTTTCTTATTTCACTTTCTCACAGGAGAAATGGATAAGGGAAACAGTATTACATTTGTTTGTAGTTCATTTTAATTCTGAACTCAGAGGAGAGCACAAGCAAGATCCATCCACAGAGCACAAGTGCAATCCATTTCATTGCTTTGACTTTGAAGTCTCGTCACAAAGACACTCGAGCTTCAGTTGCAAGCATCATTGCAAGAATCCCATCAATGGACTTATTTGAATGGAGAGGAAAATACACAAAATATTTGTTTCTTCTGCCTCTCCTCCAAACCCACAAACCATTCTAAAAATCATTTTCCTTCCCTTTTGAGTAATAAAAACAGTAATTCTGTGCATCATCAATTGCTTTTCGGCACCAGGTGCAAATATGCTTAATATCTGATCAAATGTTTTGTGTAGCATAAGGGAAGCCAAATTCCTAACATGTCAGGGCCCAGTTAGTAGGACACTGGTAGAACTGCTCTGGAGCCTCTAGGTTTAAAGCATGTACTGATCTGCTTCTCTGGTTTTGAAAAGAGCAGGCCAGCTCCTGTATGAGCTACCAACTGCTTTGACAGAAAGCAAGTCGTAGAAGGCCTGTCTGACTTGATACAACATGCTTTGAGCTCTCACAGTTGCACAGACTGATTATGAAATTAAATGTGATGGTGAAATACACTAATTATCAAACTCACAGATCAGAATGGTGTCTTTTTTATCCAATATTAGTCATCTGAACGTGAAAAAATGGCTTCAAGTATCTTTAGAACTTACTGTGTAACACTGCTGCTATGGCTCCCTGCAGCCATATGGATAATTGGGAGACCTGGTGTAGCACACAGCTACTCTGGTTTGCTCCTCTCTTAATACACACTGGGAAGATGAACAGAATAAAGGATCAACTTTTCTCACTATTTCAGTCAGAGTGGGAAAGTCCTCTCAAACTATTTTATTTTACTAAATTTTTTTATGTTGTGGCCACTTACAGGGGCCTTGGTGCACTGTATGTGATTACAGAGGAAGAGCTGAGCCCATGCCTCTGTACTGGAAACCGAGTGGCCCACATGGTAAAGTCATTCATGACCCAAAACCATGTGGTTTCTACTCCAATGTAGTATGGTAAAGATAACAAACACCTATTCTGACTTTGCTTGACACTCAGGCTGTGTACTATTTCAAAATGTAGAAGGTACTTCAGGATCCACAAAGTACTTGCCTTTCTTATATACCTTTCCACAAAATATAATATAATAAATGCAAATAATATAATATAATATAATATAATATAATATAATATAATATAATATAACATAACATAACATAACATAATATAACTTATTACATAGATATATATAGTACTCTTCCATGACATCCTCTGAGAGGTAAGCAGGACAGTGCAACTTGGTCAGGTACTACTCACAAATTACAGCTTGCACATAAGAGGAAATCCAGTTCAGCTCATACGGCAGAAATGTAAAGCTATGACAAAATACTTACCAAGTTATTAATGACTTATAACATGGTAGTAGGCAAGGGGTCAAGTCCCAAACAAGGCATATTTCATGCAAGTCCTATAAAGTCTACTTCAAAATCGTAGAGACCTTCACACATAATGCAGTATACACTCCCAAATGCCTGGAGACAGTCACTTGCTGCTACAAATTCTACTGTACAACCTGCACTTTAAATGCAAAGCCCCCTGGTGCTAGCAATAATGGTTTGGATTAGCACTTTATTTCCCACTGCTAGGGAAATAAAAATTTCTTAGTACCACTATCAGGGATTTCTGTGGCAACTCAGTGAATAATGGTAAAAGCAGCTGCAAAATAGCAAGTGAACAAAGACTACAGAGATATAATGGTGACTCAACAACCTTTCAATTCACATATTAAAGTGTCTGCAGTTCCTTTCATGCTGCAGGTGAGTAAAAGGTGATTGAGCAGAATTAACCTCTCCCTAGAGCATTAAGAAAAGTTAAAGTTCTAGTGCAGACTTGCTGGACTCTTTCAAATTTGAGTTTCTTACAACTTTTAGAGCTGTAACACCAGTGAACTGAATATCTAATGAACTGAATTTCATCAGAGCTGAGTTTTGGAAGACTGAGTTAAAAGAATTAGGTGAATTAAAAGTGCTTTTATTGAGATGGTAAGTTTCCAGTTGAAAAATATAATCCTTCAGGAAATAATGATATTGAATTGCAACCTCTCTTGTTCTCTTCACAGGAACCTATACAGTGCCCAAAAGGTACTCGTGCTGCCTATAGAACTTTGACTGCATGAAAATTTGTTTAAATTCCACACTAAGACAACAGATATTCAAGCATGTGCACAGTCATTTTACAGGTTTAGCACTAATTTAAACATCAATTCAGGAGCCCCATGTGAAGAACAGGCTCCACAGTTCTGGCTTGGAAACCTGAAGCCCTGACTTATGCATGTGTATCCAGCACTTGGATTGCTTTCTGATCTAAACGGAGCAATTTTCACCTTGCAACAAATACTGAAACTATAAACAGCAAGGGCTTAATGAAGCTTTTGCTGAGGGGAAGACAAAGGAAAACAAATTGATGAGTAAAATGATTAATGTGGAAAAGTCAAGGCTTGGGAAAAAACACAGAAACCACATCACAGGTTTTTAAAGTTTTCAAGGGAAATACAAACTGTAAATCTTCAAAATGTTTGGATAGGCTTCTCCTCTCCTTCCCACAACCACAGTTTCTCCTAAACATCTTTGTGGTTTTGGTTCAGACCAAAACTATAGAACCAGAGGTGTCGCAGGACACTTATTTCAGGTGATTGAGCCATGAAATTCAGCTGTAAGTGAATTTTGGATGGTAATTTATCCAACTCAAATATTGCCTACCCAATACTTAGCATCAAAGTGAACAGGCAGTAAGTATGAAGGCATAACATTTCCTGTTCAGGGAACAGAAAGAAAAACACACCCCAGGACAGATGCAGAAACCTTAACATAACTGAGGACAACACTAGGAGAGAGGAGGTTTTCGTTTGTACATAGTGCTAGCTCTAAGAACAAGTTTGCTAATGGAAGGTGATCAGCAGACATGCCTATTTTTGAGGAATAAAAAGAAAACCAGTTAATTGGAGCTGTTAGTCTCACCATCCTCTGCAAAATTCTTTCACTCTGGGCAACCACCAACTGAATGAAGTTTAACAAGGGCAAATGTTGAATTCTGCACCTGGGATGGGGCAGCCCTGGAGGTATGGACAGTTTGGGGAACAAGACACTGAAGAGCAGGACCATTCAAAGGGACCTGGTAGTCCTGGTTGATGGCAAGTTGAATATGAGTCAACAGTGCCCTGGCAGCCAGGAGGGCCATATATATTTACTGGACTATAGGTGAGCGTTGAATAGCTGGGTGTCTCTATTTGTCATCTGAGTTATTAAGATGATAAAGCACTCTTTCACAGCAGCATTCAAGAATTTTATGTACAATACTAACCAGAAATCGTGTATTAAGTGGCTGAAGACATTTGGCTTTTCACCCTTCATAGCCACTGATAATATGTGGGCATCTAAGTTTGTGATTGGGCAACTTCCTGCATTATTACTCATCAGTTATCAACCAGGATACTTAGTGGCATTTATGAACATATTCAATGCTGATATGAGCAGAAGAAGAGTAAGCCATATGTTCTTTTACTTCAGGTTTGAGCAATGCCAGCTGATTGAAGGCAGGTATTGAGTTGTATTTAGGTTTCTGCTGATCAGATTTGCCATGGGGACACGGAGTCCAGTCAGCACCACAGTTGGAGAAGCAGGAGCCACTGCTTCCTGCAGGTTCTCGATGTGGAGAGCATTCTGGTCCTCCTACCAGACAGTTTATCAGTATTGCTGCTGCTGATTATACATTTTTACCTCACCAGGTTACCTGCAGATTTTAGGAAGAAAAATCTCTTTTCGTAAAGCCTACACTGTTTGCCATCATAGGACTGCCTGGCTGCAGATACAGTGTAGCTGAAACATGCAACTGGGCTTTGGCTGTAGTCTCTGACATGGCCTCAGAACGGAGTCCACACTAGGTTGTCCACACTGGATTGTGCCTTCAAGGGGAGAGTCTCACCCTGAAGCTCATTCTCCCCTTCCTTGAGTGAGTCATCCTCTGGAAAAAGAATGAGGATCCTCTAGGAATGCAGCACTCACAGTTCCTGGGATACAGCACAGATCTGCTACCAGACCCAGAAGAATGCAAACCCCTGTAATGCGACAGAATCCATAATATACCAGTGCTTCAGGATACTTCTGAGTCTCTGTTCCTACTGAGAAGAACATCACCAAATGTAGAGTCCTACAGAATATATTCTGGGAAGCAAAGAAGGAAAGATTCTGGAAAAAAAATATCCTCTAGGAATTAAAGCATGACTTGAGACTGGGGGATAAGAGGTGAGATAAGCTAAAGCCACAGAGTTTAACTAAACTGACATGGTCAATTACCAGATAATGGCAATTTCCAAACTTTATATCTCAATTACTAACAATTTGGCTACAAATAGTAAAAAGAAACATCATTAAAGTAATTTGATTTTACTTGGGAAGGTTTCAAAAACTAATATTAAAAAATGGGCTCATGGTAAAAAATAGTTTTAAACAGTTGCAGCAGCAGGGTGGAGGACTATTTTCCCAACAAAACCGTACCATTTCTTCACTGCTTCAAGGCTTCCTGCCTTACCTACAAAAAATTGTTTGGTGAAAAATCCATTTTGTTCATTTTGTCCTGGAAAAAATATGTGAGTGGGCAGAGGGAGGATCTGTACCACAGCCAGAAGAAATCAGCAAGATTCCTGCAGCGTTTAGGTACCGGGCTTTATGATCAGACCAACAAAATCAGATAAGAACAAACAGTAGAGCTGGGAGAAGCAGAGAGGCTTTTGGGCACACTAATCATAATTAAGTGCTGACTGAAGGTTTGAAAGCAACTTTGACTTTTTTCAGCTGTACTTGCTGGTTTAATGCAAGACATTATCTCCACAAACCTTGGATTAATGATGTCCTTAGATTGTCACAACCTTGACAACACACCAAGCAAAAATAATGAACAAAACAAATCATGTTCAAAAACTACAGAGCAGTTACAGATTCAGCATGTTCTTAAATGTAAAGCCTGTTAAAGTGATTTTCATCCTTGTAAGAGTATATTCTGTGCTGGGTCACAAGGCCCAGGGACATGAAGCTTAGTATCATAACTGATTTTCTGGTTTCATCAGAGTCACTGATATGAATGAACAAACAGTTTTCTCTTATCGCTTATTTCCCCACTCCCCATGTAAAGCAGAATAGGCAAGATTGTAAACATATTTTAAATTTATTGCCTTTATCTCTAAACAAAGGACTTCAAGGAATATGTCTCTGTCCTGATATTTGTGGAAATGAAAGCACAGGGTCAATGCCAAACTAAAACCCTTTTTGACTAGATTGACAGAGGGGAATTTGTCCTGCCAGAGGCAAATTAGGAGTCATTCTGCTTACAAGATCAAACCATCACTGAATACAGTGAGGTGACTGACCATCTTTTTCTATCTAGCCTGTGTCTACAGACCTCAGCAGATAACTGGCATCACATAAATAAAAAGTAAGTTTTTAAAAGGCATATTGAGTTGACAGAATGAGTCTTAAACCGGAGAACAAAAGGAATGCATTCATTACGCTGGCAGCCTGGTTTGATACCCCTCATGCGGAAGATGCTGCTAATCCTGATGAATATTCATTCTGAACAGGAGTCCGAAATAAAATGCATAAATTCACACCTCTCAAGTAGGACATCTTTTGAAAGCCATCAAGATACAATATTCCCCACACATTTTTCCGCTTTGGTTTGTCCCTTGTATTTCAATTAATTAAACATTACCTGCACATGCCTATATGTACATAGCAAAGAAAATCCCTGTGTTCTCAAAGTTTAGACCTTGATACTAAGACCACACACATACTACTGGCACATGAACAAGTATTTTTCTCCCCTTAACACACACTGTTCATACAGTAAAACACTTGCATTTGATGGCAACACAAATATCCTAGGGAAATACAGGCACATATTTAGCATTTTATAATGAATAGCCAGGAACAGCCCCAAAGGTTTAGGGGCAATGCAGGCTCCACACCCTGATGGAGCCCCAGAAACAAAGCAAAAATCCCACAGGCCTCCACTGTTACCTAGGAAGCCTGAAGACATAGACAGTCTTGTGATCCAGAAGATCCTGGGGGTAAATAACAAAACATTCTTCTTCTCTGTGAAAAGGAGAATCTACTAGAGAAAGAAGATTACCAACACTCTTCCTACAATTAAGTTCTTGTATTGACTCCAGTATTCCCAAATTGCCCAGCATAAAGCATGATGAGCACTCTGAAACCTTTTTCCCTTTATTCCAGTTTGTAAAGGGGGAGTTTCCACCCAGTGCCTGTACATCGTGTTCACCTTTCCTCACACAGGCATATCAACATGTCCTACAAATGCACAGTCTCAGATCCTCCTCTGGAAGAAGAGCAAGAGCTTGCAGAGGCAACAGCATGTCTTCTAGACCCTGTGACCTCAGACTTCTCTGTCAGAAGATGCTCATATAAGATGTGAGGTGAGACGTGACAACGAACTGAAACTTGAAGAAGCTGCTGTTGACATTATCCACAGGTAAGTGGTGGGACCTGGTTTGTGAGAGACTGCTCTATTTCACTGGTCCAAACTGGGCAACTTTCAGGAAAAAGTAGCAGACTACAGCAATTCCAGTGCAACAGTGCCAAAATGGACATCTTACTTCCCTCATTAGGGGAAGAAAAGTCACCTTGGAATTCAGGCCAGAAGACTTTTTCTGTCAAGTCTGTTAACACAATCCTCTTATCCAAAACTTACTCTAAACTCAACTCAAAACTGGTGTTACCAGGCCCTGGTACAATATATTCCATGTGGATACCTAAGGAAGCATGCACTACCATTTTCACTCAGTGCAGTTGGAGTTCCATGCCTGGGTCACCCCACAAAGAGCACAGTGCAGTATCCTTGTGGTTTTTTGGATTTTGCAAAGGTATTTGAGCTCAGGGAGAAATTCCCAGACAAAAGGAGTGTGACCTTTCTTCAGAGTGGCTTCCAGTGCTCTTCAGGGCAGAGACCATCTTTGTGCCTTGTACAGACAGAGAACATAGACTTAGCAAAATAGAAGCTTTGATCTGATTTCCTCCTTCACCTACATGTACTTGAGCTGTGCAGAGTACATGAGGTAAAATCTCATCTGGTCAGGCTCTATACAGAAGGACAAAGGAGTAATAACGTTGGGACTTGGTGTTCAGGATAAAAGAATGTAACCTCCCAACAGGGTCCCCTTCTCACTTTAAGAACTAAGTCACAAATGAAAGGAGTATCTTTGTGTGAGCTTCTAAGAAGCTGCTGAGACGGCTGAGCACTTTGGAAATGTGAAAAGAGGATTACGATGTTTAAATATTAGGATAATCAGGAGATATTTTTCAAGCATCCATTGGGATTTTCAGAAGGGGGAAGGAGAAAATCTCTATGCCAACTCGTGCAATTACCTTAATTGCGTCATTAGATTTTTTTCTCCTTGCCTATTCCATCCACTCCATAGAATATGGCCTTTATGATAAACACGAAGAGATTCAGTAACTTTCATTGTTCTCCAACCTCTTTAATATTAGAGTAGGTCTACCATGGTCAAAACTACCTGCAGTCTCAATAACATCTTTTCTACATTTGTTTCATATGTAAGTCAAAATCAAAATTAACTGCAAGAAGAAATTATGAAAAATACCCACAGAACAAGAGTACCCTAAAATGATCTCATATTGTCACCCCTGGAGATCAATGGCGATGCTTTGCCTACCAACCTGCTTCACAGACCTCCTTTACTTGGGCAAACATATCATCTTACAGGCATAACAGTAGTTGGCCTTTGTATTGATCAGCTAGAGCAGGAACAAAGCAAGCTGGCAGTGGAGTTCAAATGCACTAGCTGCCAGCAAGTTCTACACGACATGTGTCTGCAGGGAAGTACAGCCTCCTCATCACATACTCCCGCTTCCTTTGAAATGCCGTGTCATGTCATGGGAAGTTCAGTCAGGCAGGTAATGCAGGGGAAAACTTGGGTATGTTTAGCTGGATTGCTCAGTAGGAACATGGCAAAAGAGAGAGGGAGAGTTGGGCTGCCAGCTCTGGCACAGAGCAGGCTGAGATCCTGGCTGACAGCAACCATGGGTTCCTTTCCAGAGGATGTAGGACATGGCACACTTTCTCAGGCAGAGGCTGTCCTGCCTTTCCTTCTATTTGCTTGACTGCTTCTGAGCTGTCTCTTCTCCTGTCTCTAACTTATGCACAGCCTGTCCGTCTTCACTTGCTCTGCTCCTCAGCAGGCTGGTCATCTGTGACTGGGGGGACAGATCTAGCCTTTCAGTGAACAGAAAATCTTAATGTTCATCAAGAAAATATGGAAATCAGTGCTGCATACACACAGTATGGGTTAAAACTGGGCAACTTCTCACACAAGGGGAAAAGGTCACTCATGACCCCAAAGGCCACCCCTGCACCAAATCCCAAAACTAGCTAACAAGCTTTCAGGACACTGTAGCTCCTAAGAAGGCAGTTGCCAAGATGTGTTTGCCCATTTGTTTTAATGTAAAGCAGTGCTTTCCTTCTAGTCATGTTGCTGGAAAAGGCTGAACATTTTTTTTCTGGATGACAAAAATAATAACATGGTGAGACAGCTCAGACAGAAAATTTCATCCAAAATGATTGTTATTTGGTAATAATATAATCCGTTCAGAACTGCTTAGGACAAAGTGTTGAGGTGACCTTGATAGGTGTACTACTAAAATTTCTCACTGAAATTGCAACAGAGACAGAAAAATAAAACCCTTTATAGGTCATGCCAGATGGTATGCACAGACAGCATCTTTGAACTGGCACAGGTTAACCCTGACTGATAGGCAAGGTACCTAGACCAGTATCAGTGTGTAACCTTCTCGGCTGCAGGTTTGCTTCTAATTAACATGGTTGTATATTGGTGGAAGCTTGTGTGGAAAGTTCTCTTCACAACTGCTCACAAGGCATCTTCCAGCAAAAACTTACCAAGGCAGTAGAATTGAAAGTGGAGATCTAATAATAAAAATCAAGACAGGAGCATCACTTCAGACATTCATCTGAAAGGCTGCTGTTTTGAAAAGGAGAAAGGTAAGCAAAGAGGAAGGGGACATTCTCTTCCTGCCAGAGACTGTCCTGCCCTGTCTGCACAGCAGCAACAAATCACTGGATACCTACCACATCCAAGTTTTAAAATTTATAAACTTGGAATGGGAATTTCTCTATTTGTTCCCAGTCAATTTATCTGGCTGCTTTCCAAAGTTGTGGTCTGCTCCAGGGGTGATGCATTTTGTTGTTGTTGTTTCGAGAAGTTTAATTAGGTAACTGGAATCAAGTGCCAAAATACCCTCTGCACAGAGCTCTCCCCAAAATAAAACCTGATTACTCTAAGTAAGGGCCATGCCTTGAGAGAATTTGCAATCCTCAGGCTATTTTCTGTCCAGCTTTTCATTTGGGAGAATGAAAAAATAAGAAGTAGAGACAGAGTCAGGTGGAGGTATTTCTCAGTGGCACTCACTGGGTATCTGCTCATCAGCTAATAGTTTTTGGAGCTGTACATGTTCGTGTAGCAAATACCTTCAAATTTTCTCTGCACACAGGGATAGCTGAATAACCATGCACTTTCAATCTGAATTTAAATTAATGTCTCTCTTGCAGGAGGCACTGTATGTAGCTTCCTGAGAAACCAGGGAATTGGCAGCAACGTGACAGCGCCATGTCTTACACTTCAGAGCTACCTGCTTCCAACACTACTGCAAAACTACTGTAACTTTCAACAACTTTTGACTGCCACATTACTCACCAACTTGCATGGCAAAATTCAGCACTGTCTTGGAAAATTAGAGAGTACTCACACCTACAACAAAATGCACAGAAAGAAGGCAGGTAGTCTTCCCACTTATGCTGCCTAAATGGGACTTTCCAGAATGAGAGATAAACCCAATCTTTGTTAGGAAAAGTCTGGCACTGATACCTTCCTGGAAAGGATCCATCTTTTTCATGTTACGGAGGAAAGCTCTCAAGCTAGTGAAGTGCCTTTTTTCTACTTCTTGAAGTACCTTCCAAGTTTTATTGCTTTACAAACAGAAAAATAAAAAAGGAAAGAAAAGGCAACTTGCTCTCTCTTGCTTGTGTTCCTCAGAAAACAATGGAAGCTTGTCAAGAAATAACAGAATGTAAAAATAAAAAAAAAAATTGAAAGAGCTGGGTCTGTTCTGCTGAAGCAGTTCTGTGCCCCACCAGTGGAGCAGATGCCAGCAGCAGTTGAGGAGATTGAGGAGATTCCCCTTCTTTACCAGATCCATACCTGGCATTGTTCATCATCCATGCTGAAAATCCCCATTGGGCCAAGTTGGTGGCTGTGAAAGAGCACTCCCCCTTGCAGCCAAGGGTCCCCTTCCTGCTCTCTGGGTAACAACAATCCTTGCTGGTGTCAAGGAGATATTTTAATCCACACATGATACTAAATGCCACATCCACCCTGATCTACACTCTCCATACATACCAAATAAAATTGTCAAAGGGGTCTTAGCCCCTCAGTGGACAATGGAATTAATATGAGGAGAAAGACCTCAGCCTTTGTCCAAAAGCCCTGAGAACAATTAAAGCCTTAATGAAAACATAGCAGCACCAGCAAGTGACCAGCACATCAAATTCTACTTTGCTCTCAAACCATCCCTGCAGTACAATTGTTGGGTGCTCAAAGAGGAAAATGCAGATGGACAGCTGACTTACCTTGTTTTAGTGGCTTGTTTTGAGTTTTTTTAAACATAGCTCCAACAGTCCTACTAGGTTTTTAAAAAAATCTGGCTGTTCAAAGGGAGGCTTATATTCAATTTCATGGATCTCTGAGATGCAACCCTGTAAGACTTCAACCACTGTACTTTACAAAAGGAAATCTTTCACTTGAGAACAACGGGTCATGTAACACAAGGAGTGAGACACAGAGCAGCTGCACTAAGCAAATGCAGGGCTGCAGAGGACTCATCCACAGGCCTTCCCCACAGCAGCAGTGCTGTGACATGACCAGCACTGAGTGGGACCCAGGCACCCAGTATGAACGATTTGTCCAGGATCAGATCAAGTTTATGGCTGACAAGTCATTGAGTTCATGTCTCCTGGCTCTCATACCTCGTGAGAGCAAGGTACCTTGCTTTGTACCTTGTGCAGTCCTTGAGAGAGGGCAGAGGCAGCCCACCTGCTCTTTCAGGCAGTTGACAGGCTAGGACAAACACACTTCTCTGTTCCTGGTCCAGATACTCATGAGTGTAACAAGCAGGCAATTAAAACCACATTTTCCCCTCTCAGCAATTTCAGGAATAGTCTTTTGCATATATCCAAGTTCATCTGTTAAACACACTGTTTAGTTCCCTCAAAAACATGTCTCTAATAATAGCTCAGCATCTCCTTAGCACAATGTGCACTTTACCTTTTGATGGCTGTTTGCTTGGAGGGGTCAGGTAGATTGGCCAGTATAAAGCAGGGATAATGAACAACAGTCCTTTTTCAACACAGCTGAAGAGTTCTTAATTTTCTACATATTCAGCCGACACTTATGTGTCTTGCTAGAGCATATCTATTTATTTAACATCCCAAATCAGGTTCTAATTTCTCTGCTGTGAAATAATAAACCACAACAAGGAAGTGATAAAGAAACACATGGTCTACAAGCAGCTCAGCCCAGCAGGCCTGCAGTATGAGGCTGCCCAGTTGTAATTAACACTCAAAACATTGACATGCACATGCCAAACCCATGCAGTGTGGGATTAGTTGTACCTAATCCCTGCTGCTCCCTGCTCTGCTCTACAGCAGTGGTAACAAAAGCATGGGCTCCTGGTCTGGTAGTGAGAAACTCTCCACTATCTTTCCCACAGTCCCTATTCTTCTGTGCCCTCGGCATCTCCTCACAACTGTTTTCATATCTGCTGCTTCTTTGAATCTGCTTTCAGTGTATTTAGTCTTCTACAGCACTTAACATTTTTCCTCCAAGCTCCAGCCTATTTTTCTGTAACTTTTACCCTTAGGTTCACTAAAAAGTGTGATGCTTTCCTCACTCAAGCTTCTCAAACAGCTAGAACTCTGATTACTTCTATTACCACTGATAGTTGAACTAAGATCCACTCATATTCTTGAGGTGAGGTAAGGTAACCCTCCCACTGCTTCTTCTTCCTGTAACTCATCAGCCCCTTCACCTTCTTTTTGTCTTTCCCACTCAGGCAAGGAATATCTTACAGCTGTCTGCACAATTCCACCAAAACCTGGCAAATGTCTTCTTTCTGCTTTGTCATTTCATAAATGGCACTATCATACAGTGCTTCTATGTGCCTGACATATTAATAGCACAGCTAATTATTCTAGATCACTTCAGCCAGATCCCACTAACCCTCCTCCCACTTTACTTAATGAATTAATCTGAAATTCATGTTAGAGCTTCTGGTATGAAACACTTTTGCAAGCGGGAACACTGAACAAGCCACTTATTAATAAGGAATAAGTACTTGCAATAGTTATTCTTAATGAAAAATGGAAGGTGGTAGTGGTAGGAATACTCAAGAGCTAATAATAGTGGGTTTAAATTACAGTAAGGAATATTAAAAAAACTTATTAGGAAAGGCTTTCTAATGCTCAAGGTAGTAACAGACTTGGACTCACTTCTCAAAGAGGCTGTGGAGTTTGAAGGTTTGCATTACAAGGTTAGGCAAATATCTGTTTCACAAATGATCCTGCCCTGAGGGAAGGGCAGACTTCGATGCTTCCTGGAATATCTTTCCATCTGAATTTTTTGTGGGTTTCTGTATTCTGCTCTGGCAGCACCAATGGGATGGCTGTGGCAGTGGCTACAACCTGCTGCAGACAGCCCTCTGCAAGCCCCACTGTCTCAGGTCCTGCTGTCACTAGTGTCTCTCCTGCTATCACAGAGGTGTGCCTCCTCTAAAAGCCTGAGCCATGGTGAGGAGCTGTTTTGCCATAGAACTACAAAGTATGCAACACAACAGCTTTTGCAGAAAGGTGGTGGCGGTGGCTTAAAACCAGTTCTTGAGTGAGCTTTGAGCAAGGCAAGGCAAGACCTGCCAGCCAGCCCTCAGGGAAGTCTGCTGAGATATTAAAAGCCCTGGAATGCAGGCTAAGCAACCTTGACACAAAAAATGTGCAAAAAAGCAGCATGTTTGTAGAGTGTTTATGAAGTAGACTGGCAGTGGGGATCCTGGCTGATCTCCACTGGCTTTTCTCAATCCCAAGAATATAGACATGCACTGGAGCTAAGTTTCAACAGCGAACTTTCAGCCCCTCTGTGTGAGCTGTCTCTTCACTGTGCTTTAACCACATCTTAAACAATTATACACCTTTTCCATCACACATATCCTAAAGTAGCCACAGGATTCTCCAAGAATAACAGGACAATTTTAGTGGGTTTTTTGTTTGGTTTTTTTTTGTTTGTTTGTTTTGTTTTGAGTTTTGGGTGTTTAGCTTTTTTAAATAGCAATCTTATTAACTGCAAAGAGCTGGAGAGAAACAAGTGCACTCCACACAATTACACAGGAAGTGAGTGGTTGGAAGTGACACAAGGAACAGGGGGCCTTCATGCAGGCAGGCAGGCAGGCAGGCACTATTTTGAAAACCGTATGCAGAATATTTGTTCTGCTCAGAGAAAATCCATTTCCCCACACTGTGCCATACCTACTCACTTTAAATTAAAAGACTTCCAATACTAACCATCTACTCTTTCTAGTCCCTGCTATAGGACTGGGTATATAATTTCTTCATGGGAAACACATTAGATTCCAGACACTCCGTAAAGAAATTTTTATCTTCCTGTAAGAATTTACCTCCCAGTTGCTTTCTACCAGGACTGTCTCCAACACACTAATGAATAATATTTTTATCTGCACATTAAAAGCATGATTCACCACAGCTTTTTCTCACCACACAACTAACACAAGTGACAGAGCACTGCTGTTGAACCAAGCAACAGGACATTTTTAAATGGTGGAATGCAAAAAGAGAAAAAAATTAGCTCATTTTCCACTGTGTTACTATGTCTCCTGAGACAAGGATTGTTACTGTGCCACCTTTTGTAATTTGAAAGACCACTGAGTAAATTTGCCTTTTGCAGTCAGAGGGCAGGACAGTGACCACGTGTGTATGTTACACACAAAAATAACTTGTGTTCAAGATCTTGAGGCACTGACACTGCAATCTTCAAATCCTGCTGCTGCAGAGAGCCTGTGGAAGTGCACCAGGAAGAGGAACTGCAAGGACAGTGCACCGCTGACTTGACACAGCCTGAGCCCCAGCACCACCACCTCAGCTCTTTCCAAGTTTGTCTGCTTATGAAAGACAGACATATTGTCCCTGTCACTTGCTCCTCCATCATGCCCTCCAGAACAGAGCAGCCCCTGCTCCCCAAAGGGGACAAGCTGCCATGGCATCACTGACCTCTGTTTCTGAGAGCTACTGACCTGACCTACTTTCCCCTGCAGGATAGACTGAAGCACCCTCAATGCAGATGCAGCTAAGCATGACTTCAGAAAAAAATCCAGCTATCTCCTCCTCAGCACAAACACGGCCTTGTGGATACTATTAGCACTGTTTTTTTTTTAATGAGAAATTCTCCACTGATCAATACAGTATGTGCTATTTTGTAAGAAAATGAGTAATTGGATGAATTATATACAGAAGGTCCTTCTGCTGATCCTATCCCTCACCCATTCTTTCTCCTCTGAATAAATTCTGCCTGCCAACTTAGGAATGAGCCAGTGAAAGATCTCATAGATAGAATAAGATTCATATGTAGATATTTATCTTCAAGTAAGGCCTTCTCAAGTCATTAAAAAATATATCAGGGTTAAGTCTCTTCCTCTCCTTAATTCAAGTCAAATCTTTCAGCCCAAACTGGGCATGGAGATGTACTAGGAGAGAGAAGGAAAAGACTATCAAATCCAACACTTGGACACTTTATCATTATTATCATAGTAAAGCTTTATATGCAGGCACTGAGGGTTCTAAATTAAATGTCAAATACTATCTAGAATATGAAGTTTCCTCACCACGAATATGAAGTATAGTCACCTATAGGGAAAAGGAGCCTGACAGCTGTGGTCTGCTTGTCAAAAGAGCAGTCATCTCATTCAGCACTTTGGGCAAAAGAACCACCATCTGGCAAACCAGAAGTTACCAGAACTAACTCACTGATTCCTACCAAAAAGAGATGTTGGTGATGGTAGGGAGTAGGACAAGTTTTTAATCCTACTCAGATGTTGAAAAGATTACTTTCCCAACTGATAACACTGAAGATACAGAGATATTTTTCAATTTTTAAAAACTTTTTTTTAAAGGTGAGGTTTGAACAAGGTAATTAAATCTTCTTCCCTTTCAGCTTGCCTGTGTCCTCCTCACCAGTTAAACAAAAGAAATGCCCCGAGCTCACTTCCCTCTTAGCCAAAGCAGCTGCCTTTTTGAACAGACTCCAGAAAGCTTTCCAGCTGAAGTTTATGAAGTCTAGTTAATTGCTTCAGCATATTGATTTCATGTTTGTATGAGGAAATGCATAATTTGAGACACCCCTAGCTGCTTAGTCCTATGATGGCTGGCATCACAGCACAGCCACATTTTAAACCTTGCTCAGTGGAGGAAGAAGTGGAGTCCTCTAACACATCAACTCCTCCTGTATCCAGAGCCACAAAACCCCCCAAACGTCCCAAAGCCTACAGCATCACTGTAAAGGCACATTTCTAGGCATTGCTGATAATCATCAAGGTTTTAGAGAATGTTGCACTAAAAAGAAATTTTGCAGAATAATTTAGATACAAACTTTTCCTGATTCTTCATTAAGGAACATTCCGTGCCCCCACAATCCAGGAATGTAGCTCTCCCTGTGTATGGAGTGAAGGAGGGAAGACTGCAAGTCAGAGGAGGACACGGAGAAAACAGCAGCTCCCAGCTGGCGCAAGTGGGCACACCTGCATGGCTAAACACATGATGGAATATATATGGCAATTACATCTGCCTCCCTGATGCATCAAATTCATTTTAAGTGGGGTGTAAACATGGGTTTGGGATGTAAGACTTAGGCATACCAGGAAATAGCTATGGTGTATGGCATGCCTGACTTGGGGAAAAAAATCCATGGGAAGAGCTGTATTCTGGTCATACTGAAACACCATGGCCATGCTTGAATGTGCAGAGCTCAGGAAGGAGAGCAACATTCAAGGCACAAGCAAAGAGAGACACGGATTAATTCTTGACATTTCTTAATGAAAAAGAAAAAAACCTTTCCCAACTCTTCCACAAGTACAAACTCAGAACATGCTGAAGTCAAGCACTGATGTGACAGCTACAGGAGGAAATTGGAGTGGATGAACACATTAAAGTAGAAAATAATGCAAGCACCCACTATGAAAGTTGTGTTTGGGTGCTCAGATGCTTAAGCAACCTTTCTTCTCCCAGCTCACCACAGAAAGTACTAAAAATGCTTTTTCCAGGATGAAGATCTGCAATGCCTGCAGACAAGAGCTCAACATGCTGAACTTCAGAAGGGACAAGGGACCTGCTCTGCCCCACAGTCATGAGGCAAACCTGCTGGCTCTCGCAGTTCTTTAATTAAAGAAATAAAAAGCAATTTGGAGTATTTGGGGGGATGTTGGAATCCATCCAAGTTGTAGAAGAGATAGGAAAAGCCACGAGATTTGTAGAAGACAAAATCATAAATCTTCCTCTACCCTTTGCAGAGCTCTAACATTAATGCTAAAAATAACTACAGCACCTGTGGGATCTCAGCATTTGGATTAATCAAGTCTTATGGAGTTGAGGTGGGGGGGAAGTGGCAGGGGAACAAAGGGCAGGAGGATTTCAGGACCTGAGAGTATCAACAAGGACACAAAGATGAGGTGCCCAGAGAACAAGTGTCCGTTTGTTTCTGGCTGGGGCAGATGTTCCATAAGGGTTACAGCAGTGAAAGGAAGGGGGAAAAAGTCAGGCAGGCACAGAAGCACATTGAGAAATTAGTCAGGCTAGAGCAGAGCTGTCAGCCTTCCCCAACCATGGCATTAAAGTTTAATCAGTCTGAAATCTTTTATTAAGGTCCATGAGCCAGGATAACCTATCCAGGAGCAGCGTATTTTCAGACACAACCTTCCTCCATGGCCTTTCAGATGCCTAGCTTTGGCTTGTAAATTCTGTACCACTTCCACACTGCAAACTTCACAAGCACTGAATTATGAGAGTCAGCAGCTCCAAATAGCAGAAATCACCATTGTGCTCCACAGGAAAATAGATGCTGAGTACTAGAGATAGGAAAGACCTATTGGGGTAACTTGGCTAGTCTCACTCTAGTCTCTGGTTTATGCTATTATTTTATCCTGTTCAATTTATATCAAAATAAGGCAGCTAAGCTTCTGCTGTCTTTCTGAAAGGAAATTACTGACTGAGGGTTTGGGACTTTTTTTGTATTGTGTAAACCCTATTTGCTTTTTCTTACAGTCATAAAAATCTTGTACCAAATACTGTTATCTCAAGCCTACCAATATGCTTTATATGACAAATATGTTGGGGACTAGGAACCATCTCTCTTTAGGGTTGTTTATAAAATAGCACTACTAGATGGTGGCTTTGACCTCCAGCTTCCTCTCTCCTGATGCCTCAGTGGAAAGTCCAAAGCCACATGATTTGAAACTTTCACTTTTAGATTTTGTTTATCAAATTAAGATTTACATTAGCTGTAACTATTGGTGGCTCTTGCTCCAATGGCAGATAAAGGATCCAGTACTCCAATACTCTACAAATAGCCTTACAGAATGATTTGTCATATTTGCCCATCCTGATCATGTCAGCACTAGCATGTTTTCTGACATTGCATGAGGAGTTAAGAACAGCTTTGAGTTCTCTGTGATCCTCCAATGTGACCTTAGCTACAGCCTGGTAAGGTCTGGACCTTTCATGTAATGCTTGTTCAAAGCCATTTTATAATGAAATTTAGTCATTAAGGTAAACATTGGGGTATAAGTTCATTAAATATTTGTCTGCAGTTCAGAGAAAAATGAACAAACAAAACACAAAACAACAACAAACCCTCACAAACTCATTACATGCTCACAGTCAGAAAACTGAGGGTGAAAATACAACTTACTGCTAGACACATTAGAAGGCTACTTCCTGAGTTTTTTTGATTGGCAGGCTTAATTAGAGTTTAATGCAATGTTCAGATAGGCATTAACAATACACTGTGCTTAGATCAAGGGGAATGAAAGGCAGCAGCAAGCAAGCGAACGCTCAAACAAGCAATCATTTCTGTAACTTACTTTTGGGTCTGTGAACTTGAACTTTAGCCTTCCCACCATCTCCAGCCTGAACAGGTTCCACACAACAGGCTCTGTTCTGGCAGGATGGGGAGCAGAGGGCACGAGACAGCACTCATTTCAACTCTACAAAGCACAACAAAGATTCTCAGTAAACAATAGGAGGCAGCATTTTTTTCAGCATATTTTATCAGCCAAGTTGCAGCAAAACTATGAATACATTAGCCTGCCCTTGTGGGACTGCTTTTGTTCAGTCAAAAGGCCCAAGAAAAAATGGGAAAAAAATGAAAGAAAGCATGAATTGGTGAAGAAAAAAAAAGTAAGAAAGAATAGCTGCCAAGTGAACTGGGAAACCTTCTAGAATGAAAATTAAATGTAATTGCATAGGCAATTCATTTTTCTCATGGCTTTTTTGCATCCTTGTTAATGAAGCTGGGCTACAAGAGAAGTTCCTGGATGCTGCACTGCCACCAACAAAGTCAGTGGCTCAGGAGTTTGTGGGGGGTACCCATTCCTTGCAAGCACAGGTGTTAAATTTGCTTTTCTAGGATGCACATTGAGTGTCTGATAAATTAATACTCTGAATATCTATTTTGATTTATTTATAAATGGGAATGTAGAGAGATTTAAAAAGTACTAATTAGGGAAGCAATCAAGGATTCATGCTTCAGGAGACACTTAAGGAATACCTGAAATATTTGTTTAATTTGCTTCAAAAACTCCCTACAAAAAAATATTGCTCTTATTTGAGAGGCAGCAGCTTGCTGGCAAATGAAAGAGTTGAGGCAAAGTCTAACAGAGCTGTCTTCCAGGAGCATTTTCTGATTTCATCTACAGCATTTAACAGAACAGAATTCAAAAAATGTCCTGACTCCTTGCTAGAGGGAGGCTTAAATAACTAAACCTTGATTCAAATGCTGACTTCCAAAATGTCAATCCTCAACTCCCATCTAATTGTAAAGAATTTAATGTCTACCAACAAAACACTCTAGATATTCTTTTTCCCTCCTCTAGCAAGGAGACTGCCTAAGTCTCAGAGACCAAACAGCCTGGCAGCAGCCTTGCACATTGTTTCCCATCTAATTCATCCACTGAACCATTCTTTTGCCTTTGCCACAGGCAGGCCACATGTAAAACAAATTTAAACAATGCTTTCATGATCGCCTTTCTTGCATAGCTGACACCATTCTAACAAGGGTCAGGCTCAGTGATGCTGTCTGTTGGACAGACCTGAATCCAGGTCCTCTCAAGAGAAGGGATCCAGTGCTTGGCCTGCTGGCCCTTCTGGGGCAGGACTCAGTATCTCACTATCTCCTCCTCTTTGCATAAATAATTAGTTGGAATACAAAAAGGGGAGAAGATTCATTGCTGTATTTCCCAAGATGAAACAGGTGCTCTCCTTGGCATGGAAGACAAAGGATAAAGCTTAAACTATGTATTTTTCCTAAGCATCTGTCAACCTCATGGATCCACATTCTGGGTTTCCTAAATCATCCTCTCAGGCAGTAACTGTTCTCACACATAACAGGGGAAGATTAGGCCCTAAATCAGATGAGCATTTGGTATTACAGTAGCTGCCTAATGACTCCAAAGCTGGGAGATGTGACACTTAAGCTAAGGCTCCTTGCCAAATCTAGCCCCTCACAGATATCACTCTTGACAAACTCCCTCTTGTTCACACCTTGAAGAGCAGGAAGAATGCTGGAGGTCCTCTTTGTGTTTCTGCCCAGTAATCCAGACCACATATTAACAAGACTACTGGATTTTTACATCAGGGTGCTGCTGTTTGCTTTATCCTTCCACCATGGGTCACAACGAACAAGAAAGTGCTACACCAAACAGGCATCATCTGCTATCAGGCACTTGGGTTCTTACCTCCACTCCCAATGGAAACAAAGAAGTGGTGTAGACGCCATAGCTACCACATGGTTTCAACCTTCCAGGGGTTTGTCACAGCACAGTTGACAGGAATCAGTGCTGGTACAGAAGTTTTCCAAAGTGAGTGTGGGGCAAAGACCAGACTAAACTAACTGTACCACAGGAGACAATGAGAGGAGGGAAAGGAGATCATCCCCCATTGGCACTGACGGCTTCCAACAACAGAACCAACACTCTGGGTTTTTTTGGATGCACCTTGTTTGATACTAACAGAATTCCTTCTGATTCCTTGCCATACCACCAATTACCATTACCTCAAGACATTTTATCTTCGTGGTACTCATCCCACTTCTGAAGAGCTCTTCTAAACTTCATTTACCAGACAGTCACAAAACAAAATAAAATCCCATTTCACACGTACTTGGGGTTTGGTGCACGGAAATGAATGAACTTCTCCTGATCCTCACCTGCCTTTCTCACCCTAAGCATCAGGATGCTTCTGGAGTGCCAATCACTACACTTGCCAGGAACTGCATCCTCCATTTTGGACAGCACAATTATCTCTTGAGCAATCAGCTTGTGACATACCAAGCATAAACAGCAGCAAGAGATAAAAATCAAAAGCCACAATATTTTCACACAGGTGCTCCAAGTTGCCAAGCAAAGGAAACTATAAACTTCTAACAGATGCTACACTGGCAGAATTGCTTTCAAATAGATACTCTTTTTTCCAAGCTGCATTGGTGTCAAGTATCCTGAGGGACTGGCAATACTCAAGATAGAAAGCAGAATGAGTTAAATGAGCCAAGAAGAATCTCAGTAGTCCACTAATATCCCCATGAAGTGGCTGATAGAGGAAGAAAACGTGAACACTTTTCCTTTTCTCAAGAGACACTGCAGACACTGAACATGAAATCAGGGAGATTTATGTACAAGTTCCACCTGACTCCAGCTTCAGCTGTGACCTGGCTCCACTTTGGCAGCTCCACAGCTCTGACCACTGATCAGTGTGAGGCATTCTCTGCACCCTTGGTTTCCCTTGCTCTAAGGCTCTTCTGCAAGATGAGATACTGTCCCAACTGCTTTGCATTACTGTTCTCTTTAAAGGAAGCATTCATAAATTAGTAAGTGGGCACAATGACAACATGCAGGGGCATTTCTTTGCTAGGACAGGAGGCGAGTCCTTTAGGCTTACACACACATATTACAGACATTGTGATCTATCTCTATGCTAAAAAATGTTAGCCATTAAAGCCTTCCCAGCACAGACAAATCCATCTTATTTGGCCTCCACCTGACCCACCCTCACTGCGCTCAGCAGGAAGCCTACCAACACAGATTTGGATGCCATCCTGCAGAGCGCTTCTAACTCATAACAATTTTACCTGAGTGGCCTCAGCCACAGCCCATCTCACACAGATGGTGCAGCCAGGCACCAACTGCCTGGGAAGGTGTCAGACAACACATGATGAACATCAGCTTGCAAACTCATTTCAAGAAAAATGGTACTCCAAGGAAATTAAAGCTTTAGCTAGCAACTATTTATCTTGTCAGTAATGGAGATGGGTGGATAATGATTAAATTTGGGTAAATATAAATCAGTAACACTCAATTAATTTAACCTGTGTACATTGTAAGTAAGTGTCAGCATGGATCAAAGGCAGATTATGAACAACTTCATAAGGGGGCATGCAATGACAGAACGGACTGTCAGTAATCTTAATTCAACACCAAGCCAAGAGGTCAATTCGTTCCAAACCAGACTCCAGAAAAGACTTTAAGAAGCTGAGGCTGTCTCAAAGGCTCTAGCATTCTACTAGTAGTATCTTGAACCAAAGCACAGAATACAACAAAGGATCCTAGTCTCCTCCAAAAAAACCCAACTCAGCTAGACAGGTTTCTTCCTGATTTTCTGGAGTTCTTGGTTTGCTTAATGTCTAGATGTAGACATGGACAAACAAGAACACCCACAGCTATAAAGAAATCTTGCTTGAATTAACAGGCCTGTGATGTGATTTCTCCTTTAGAAATAAAGAAAAGCTGTGATCTTCAGGAGTAACCTGAAGCATTAAAGAAAGACCACAGCCTACTTCCTAGATAAAGACTTCATGTTACATTTTTTCAATTTCCCTAGATAACAACCCTCATTTCTCAGAAAAAGTTTAATATGCCTAATTCCCATTAGAGTCACAATGGGCCCTGGCACAAAACAGGAGCTGTTCTTATAAATCCTGAAGACTGAAATCCCAATTTTACATACAAAATATGTTAAGTAATAACAGAATATTTTTCCCACCATGATTTAATCTAGCAGTCGGAAAAAAAACCCTCACCATTAGCCTTCCTGATAACCCTGCCAGCTGAGCAGGTTTGTGCTCAGTGTATGTGCTACCCATAGTAATCATCACATGGCAGCAGCCACTGTTTACGGTTGGAAACAACTTGAAGGCTTGAGGATTGATAATTTTGCTAACGGATCACCCTGAACCGCTCCATTCCCCTCCCTCACTAGCACTGGAATGAAGAGAAGCTTCCCAAAGCATTCAGCAGCGAAGGAACATGAGAGAACACAGGGAGTGCTAGCTTCTTCCACTGACTCTTTTGTCTGTTAATGAACATGACTGTCAGCTGAGTAATGAACTTCCAATCCCTGGAGCTTCATCCAAGTATCTTCCCTGCCCATGTCTAGTCTGCCCATGCAGCCTGCCACTGCTTTGCGCTTTTATTCAACTTTCAGGAAAGTAGCCATCAAGCTACTTCTTAGGAGACATTACAAATAGACCTACCAGGTTTATGAGAGCACCCAGTGCCAGCAGATTCCTGGAACAGCCCTCAAGCTGCTGCCTGACTGCGCAGGCCCGCAGGCTCAGCTGCTCCTGGAGTGACATGGGAGTGGGCTGGTGGTGCTCAGGAGAGGCTGGCTGGATGGCAGAGACATCCAGGAAATCACTTTGATGGTTATCAAGAGCCACGTGCACAATTATGTTACGTCTGGAGCTCCCAGCTGTTCCCCTCATGGAGAGCACCCACCGCCGTCAGTGGTGACATCTCCTTCCCTCACAGGCCGAAGCCCTGCCTCAGACCCGCCTGGCTCAGGGCCAGGGGGCACCGCGATCCCCCACGCCTGGTGCTCCCACTGCGGCCGGGGCCGGGCTGGGCCTCCAGGTCTTACTCCAGGATTGCTGCCTGCTGGGATTGGTGGGCAGAGTTTCTGGCGAGTCCATGGCCCAGCAGAGCCTGAGAAAAATGCAGAGCCTGAAAACCCTCAAAAATTGCACCCCCAACATGCGGTGTTCTGCAATACACAATACACGCTCCAACACCCAGTCATGCCCACACAGAGACTCCTCAGGGAGAGCGAACCCACTCTGCATCACCAGGGACTTGCTGGGGATTCATAACAAGCAATTATCGTTAATCTTGTTGTTAATTATCACTGCAACTGGCATGGCTTTTCGCAGTGATGTCTGGCCTGAGCATCAGGCAATGTAGCAACATGCACTGTTAAGTCATTTATTACTTTTTTAGGGTAAGTTCCTCCTGCAGCACTGCTACCCGTTTTGCTTCAGTCTGCTTCTTACTGCTGATTGTCGTGTCCTCTAATTTTGTTCTTGCACATCAGGGAATGAGGATGGTGCATTCTCTGATGGCAAAATCCATCAAGGAAAACTCTAGGGGAAAACCAGTCTTTTGCATAGCCCTTTTTTTATTGCACTAAATGAAGGCTACACTGACGGTATTAGCTCTGCCATAGCTTTTCTGTGGAGTTGCTTGTTTCATGACAGCTGAGCTCAGGCATTTTATTCAGCAAGCTCCTTGGACAGAGCTGAAACAGCAATGTCTGCCATGTGTTTCACCTCCTCGTCTTACACAGCTGAATGTGGCCAGAGCTCACTCCCACACTGGCCACAGCAGCCAGAGCCAACCTCGCAGGCAACAATACTGACAAAGGAGATGCAGAGGCACCTTCCTGCCCCTGCGAGGGGAGAGCTCAGGAAGTGTGCTGTGCCTCTGGAAGGGGACATGAGTGCAGGTGACTGCAAATGACGATGCTAAAGTGTTTGAAGTGATTTGTAGAGATGGAGGCAGCCCTGAGCTGTCTCCAGTGCAGAGAACAATGGCTGCGCTTTCCTGGGAGTGGGCCTTGGATTTGAATCCAGAGCTGCAGTGGTACAAACCTTATGCTTGTAAGCTTTTATCAGTTTGGTTTCATAGAAAATTACATTTCCAATCAAAATGCCAGCCAGACCCCAATTTTAGCAGTGTCGCTGGACATAGGTGTCCCTTGGAGAGATGGCTGTGGGACATTTGGGGACGTGAGCGTTGTCCTCTGTTCCTCTCTATTTTGTAATATACTGCGGCTCCTTGGCATAGTCCTTAGGGGCTTTAGAAATTAGGCTTGTCAAGAAAGAAGTCAAAGGCCCTAGAGAGCTGTCTGACGAAGAACAAGCGAGTTTTTATATGCTCTAAACCCTCCCACCCAATTTCTCTGCTGCTGCCAGGCAGTCCACCCCTTTCAGCACACATTAGCAAACATCACAAGCCTATTGGAAAAAGTGCTGGAAATGAAAAATGAAATGTACTCTATTTAGTCTTCAATTAAGGAAGAAGAGTTTACTCCATCTCTCTAGGGCAACAAAAAACTGGAGCACAGTGTTGGGTTCATTGAACATTAATGATCTTTTTCTATTATGCTAAATTATTGTTTCCTTAGCCAGTGATCAAATACAATAGCTTTATTAAAGCCTTCTTCAGTTAGAAAAAACAAAGTGCCTTTCTGCAGCAGTGGCTCATATGAATGACAAAGGAGCAAGGGCCCTACAACGGGGTGATTGTTGGAAACAAGGGAAACAATGGTCCCTGCTGCTCCTGCAGATGCCCTCACCTTCCTCTGCCCCAATAACAGAGACATCGAGCTGCCTGAATGAGAAGCTAATTTCAGCTTGGTGCTCACCTCTGGCCTCCTCTATGCTGAGCAGGGCTCTGGTGGTGCTCTGCTCACGAGTACTCAGAGCTTGCCCAGCAATAAAAATTATAAACCCTCCTGAAAAGGCATTTAACACATGACCCAGGCTAGATGAAAGCATGTGCTTATGGCAACGAAGAACAAGTGCAGGCTGTAATAATGCAATCTTGTGGGAAAAAAAAATTAATCTAAAGCAAAATGAGTCAATTTTGGTGCAAGTCTGTGGAAGGAACATTACGCTCTTTGGACAAAATTAAATACAAAAATTTGAGAGGAGTTCTGTGGACGCCACAGTCCAATGTAATTACAATGGAAAATTGATGTTCTGTTAAGTATGCTGCTCCTGAAAAGAAAGGGTATGAAGCCATGGCAAAAACAATAGATACAAAAAATAAGGTTGAAATTAAGTTAAGTAAACATTGTAAACCACTTTTGAAATGTATTTATTTATACCACAGCCCAACTGTGTGCCTCTATGGCATGAAAACACTCTTGTGAGATGATTGCCTCTTACAGTGGCTCAACATTACCTTGTGTACTGTGCATAAAATCCAGGTGCTTGCTCTCATCTGCTGCAAAAGAAAAACACAGCAGCAGAGGTGTTGTCTCCAGAAGTCCCTGAGCCATGAGTGGCAGTGTGTTCCATGCACTCTCCCTGCCTGCTTGCCCCAGCTGGATGGGCAGCTTGACCCTGCTGGGTTATTCCGCAGTGGGGGACCCTCCGGCAGCACTCACAGATATTCACCTTCACAGTGCTCTCCCATGGCATTCAAAACACCATTCCTGCACCATCTGTGGCATGCAGAACAAATTCTTATCTGGGACACAGCTCAGATCTGAGTGGGTTTGGGGGGAAAATGGGAATGAACCATGTCCCTGGCATGGTGGGAACACATGGAGGAGGGGAGGGAGTGCAGGCAGAGGAATGCTGCCTAGCACATAGGCAACAAGTCCAGCAGCTTCCCCAGGGGGCATAAGAGTTGCTTTATTTCACCAGGATACTTTTGAGCTGTGGGAACTTCAATTTTAAAGTAGTCTCTTCCTGCCCCAATCTGTCTCTGTCTGGGAATCCATGCCATAGTGCCCTCTGATGTTAAATATTCTGCTTGAAATCTACCTGGTAAAGGGGAGGATCAATAGGCTCTCAGTTTTGCATCCATGGCAACACATACTTTACATATCATTTTATCCTGAACAAAGGAAAATTAAAGACTTGGGGTTTTAGGGAAGGAGGGGAGGGAAGGGAACAGGCTTTGCCTCCAGGTGCAAACCTGTCATATTGAATTCTTAATGTAGTGAACTTAAGAAAAGTGTTGATAGAGCAAAACTTGAGGCTCTATGAGGAGAATATGAATGCCAGATTTACTTCAGCAGACAGTACTCACAGCCTAATGCAAACTAACAGAGTCATAAGCAGCTCTCAACAGACAAACATTCAAACAAGTTAGTCTCAAAAAGTAATTATAGGAAAAAAACACCCAATACCTCACTCAAAAAAAAACCTACCAAAAAAACCCCAAAACCAAAAAAACCCCCAACCTCAGAAACAAAAACAACAAAAAAAATCACAACAAAACAACAACAACATAAAAACCTACCAAGCATTATCAAATATTTATATTTTGGACTAATAATATTCTAAACATGATTCTGATCTGACTTCTACTGGTAGAAAGCTAGAAAATCAGTTTTCAAGCTGCAGTAGTATAAAACAAAAGAAGGTCCTTCCTGTGTTCCTGAACGCTGGAAATTTTTGCTAATACTAGGTGACATTTGTGATAAAATTGTATTTATATCTGATGATCTACAGAAGCCTCATCTACATTTAGTGATTTAAATTCATTCCTTTGTCTTAATAAAGATTTTGGGGTTTTTTTCAAACCCAGTTATTCTGAAGTTGGGAAGAGAGATTGAATTAGGTAGTCAACAATATAAAATGGCTTGATTTTCTTCCGCTTTCTCCCCAGGGTTTTATTTCCACAAATAGAGTATGAGTAAAATGCATAAAACTATACATTTCTTGTAAGGTTTAATTTTACAGTCATTATGATCTACACAAAGTGCAAATTCCTACACCAACAGCAAGGCAGTGGAAAAAACATTTCCTAGTTGAATGTCTATCCACATCCACATGAAAAAAGGGCACTGAAATATCAAATCTGTTCAAGTCATTACCATGCCCCTGTAAATGAACATGCCTGTGCTTATACATAGTGTTGCACTGACTCCTCCAGTCAAAAATTTTCAAATTTCAGCTTTAAAGCTCTGCTCTTCCAGGTATAGCTTGGAATCAGCTGTGCTGTAGGGCTGGTCGTGTCTCTGCTGAGGCAAAGGAAACCCATTTCAGGTCAGGTCAGTGGCAGGTAGGAGTGGACAACACCTGCTACAAGAAGCCCAGAGACAACTCCAGAGGGATGAGAGCATCACACGGGACTAACCACTGTACAAGCTCCCACCTGCACATTGCAAGCCTGGAATTCCTGGGTCAACAGTACATAGAGGGGAAAAGCTTGACCTGAACGGCTTCACCCACACAGAGCTTCTTCCTAGTCTCCTGTTAATACTGCATCCAAAGATGCTCTGTCTGACTAGCTAAGGCTAGCAAAGGCAGGCACAAAGAGCACAGTCTTCTCAGAAAATGCGTGCAGTTAATACAGCACTGCTGGGAAAAACCTATAGCATAGGTTTATAGCATACTTTAAGGCTGTGTATTAAGCCATCTTTACGGGGTCAGGATCCCAGAAGACGACAGATGTAGGTATGTGAGACATTGATGTCACATTCATGCTCATTAAGAACAGAAAGACCTGGTCCAAATATGGGGAAGAAGAGAAATAATTCATCTTGATACTGAGGAGTACTTCCAGTTGGGTTATTCCATTGAATTCACATCACTGCCCTTCAAGGCATGTGCCACACAAGGACTCTGGGAGAAATATGAGACAAAGATGTCACGGTTTTCTTTTACTTGCAACTACGCAAGGATGAAGCTTGTATCTATAATCCTTCTTCTTTACCCTGAAGCCTGTCTGGCGTTCCTGGGAAACAAGGGGAGTTCTTTAACGTGGCTGTGCTGCTTGGTCAAGGGCAGAGGTGCGGGGGAAGGCAAGCAGCAGGAGCTTTCTGCTGGCTCCTGGCAGCAGCACAGGCAGCCTGAGCTGCCAGCTGCCGGCTCTGGGGAAGTGGGTTCCCGGAGGGGCCTCGAACAAGGGCCCCTCCTGCCCGTGGCAGATGGTGAAGGCTCCCGCCAGCCAGCAACATTGAGAGCATCACTGAAGTGAGAGAGTGCTGCTGCCTGCACAGCATGGCTGGTAGAAAAAACCCTGTGTCCAAGCCTTGGCCACATGGGTGCAAGGTTTGCCTTTGCTCACTTCCACTTTCAGTGCTGGAGCTCACCCATCACTGGCCTTGTTTTCCTTCTGAGCTAGGGGTTCTGGCTCTGCCAGAGCCATGCAACATCCTCTCATGGTTTCTTCATACCTGTTTTTCTCTCTGTAACACGAGAGCAGTAAGACACATGCCACAAGAGCACTGCGATGCCTAACTTATCTTCATAAAATGCTTTGAATCCATCATGAAATGCTCTGCAAAAGTTCAAAGCATATCATCAATATTACCACTGAATTTATTGTGTCTGAATGGTTCAAGTCATTATCATTAAGCATGAATATTATTCTTTATTATGCATCCTTAGATTCTTAGCACTTGTTCAGAGATGTTGGAAATGCTTTTCTTGTATATGCCCTTTCCCAACAATTTCAGGAAGATGTATGCACATCTGAAATGTTAGAAGTCAAAATCCTGTAATTTCTAATGCATAAAAGACTCTATCTGGCACACCTATGTTTTTCAGCTATTATGCAAACCGAGAACTGAAATATTAACAAGTTTTGTGAGTAATTCACATCAGGCAGGATAATTTTTAAAGTTTTTCAGTGAGTATACTTTTCTTTCTGAGAAAAAATTCTCGTGATGATTCTGAACGTACTGATAGTTGCTGGAATTGAAAGAAATTGATGGGTATCATTAAAATGACAGCAGATTGAAAAATTACAATGAGGAAAACACTTATTTGCAATTTCAACATAAAAGAGCATGTCATGTGTTTCTTACCACCCTAGCTGGTGTTTCTGGGGCACCATGTGTGTGGGCAGGTCCTCCTAATGCAGAGTAGCAAAGAGGAGGGAGCATGACCCTGGGGCAGGCAGGCTTCTGTAGCACGTACCAGCATGTGTGAACATCAGAGACATTTGAGAACTTGAAGCAAAGTGTGGACAGCAGCAAAAACTACCTGGATGGTAAAGAAAAGTAGTTGAGCACTTTGAACAAAGTGAGGAGTCAATGCACTCTAGTTCTCATTCCAGATAATATGGATTTAAGCATTTTCAATGCCATCAGAATAGATGAGTTGGCTGGAGCCTGTTCCTCCCTGCTGGTTGGACTCTGCTGAGCCTCTTGCAGAAGCAGCCATCCCACCTCTATGTTTTGGCTGTGCCCCTATTCCAGCCTTTATACTGGCAAACTTCAGCTGAGCTGCTCACAGCTGCAGCCTTGACTTGCAGGATGTCTCCCTTCTTCCTGGTGGATCCTTCTACTTTCGCTTCCCACCTCTGAGGTCAAACTATGTCTCAAGAGCAGCCTTAGCTGTTGAAGCGCTGAAAACGATCCTGGCAGGGAAAAGCACCAAGTCTGGAACAAGAAGATATCTTGCATCTGCAAATTTACAGAAACAACAGGTTTTTTGCCACTTGGTACCTGCTAGAGATTGTGTGTCAGGTTTCTCTCTTGTGTAGGAAGAGAGCTGTGCCTGTCCCAGTTCCCGGCCCCCAGCACAGCCGGTGATGTGGCCAGGCAGAGCACAGAACTGTGACATGGTGCTGTGGCAGACAGGGTGACTGCTCCTGGAGGAACCCAGCTCCACCCTCTGCGCCAGCTGCCACTTTGCTGACATGGAATTACGCTGGGGTTAGCCCAGACCTTGCAGCTTCATGGGCCACCTGTTTTGATCCTGCCTGAATTTGCTTTGGCTTGCTCTGTGACTCAAACATCTATTTTCAGCTGAAGAGGGGGGAGGTGAAGGAGGAGGAAGGGAGGTGGTTGTTTGGGGGTGATCTTAAGGGTTTTCTTCTCCCAGTGCAAAACAGAACCTCTCTAACACCTGAGTTCACTAGTGTCACAATTCACATCAATTTCTGACACTGCATATGCAACAGGGACCTAAATACTAACCCAAACTGTCCATACACTCACAAAGCATCAGTACATCACCCATGAAGCAACCAAGCCTTAGACCCATACTTCAGTAAGTAGCCTACCTGTACTATGCTTTTTTGATCAGAGACAACCTTCCTGATGTCACCAAAAGCACTGCTAAAACAGACGGGATTGCCGTGCTGTTTAATCAGAAATAGATGTTGTCACATGAAGCAGTTGTCTCCTCTGCCTTCAGCATAAAGGAGCTAAACCTGACAGTCTGAAAGGGGAAAAAAATGTAGCCTGTTTGTTAAGATTCACAAGGAAAAAAATCCTAAATATTCTCTTTCATAAAATACATGATTAATTTTAATTATTTGTATGGGTATAGCTTCATTTCAAGGAATACCAATTGTAGTTACTGCACTGCCCTGATTGTGTAGGAGAGGTTTAGGAACTGAAACTGCCTGGAGACTCATTATTGACAAAACTGGTTTGTATTGACAAAACCTCGTTTATGTACCTTGACTGGGAGGAGCAACATATAAGTAAAATAACTGTCTGGACTATTCACTGATAAATGAATTACATTTCTAATTTAGTTTTAATCACCTGAAGCACTAATAGAAACCTAAGGAGAGGTACTTACTCTTTTTTTTTTTTTTTTTTTTTTTTTTAAAGAAGGCTGTCTCCTTCCCTGGAGAGATTCAGAAGCTGTCTGCACACAATCCTGACTAACATGCTTTAAGGGACCCTGCTTGAGCAGGTAGGTTGGACTAGATGACCTCCAGTGGTCCCTTCCTACCTTATCCATTCTGTGATTCTGTGATTAAAGAAAAACAGAAGGCAACCCAGGAGCATCCGTTTCACTGTATCAGCTTCAGCCACTCATGGCTTCATTTTTGGCACAACCTGAAACATTTCTTGCTAGAGGAGGTCTCAAAACCTCCTGTCATCCTGACTCTCACAGCCAGCTCTAGTTAGCTGGGATCCCAGCAATCTGCTGGGTTAGCCAGCAAAGAAAGGGGCAAGAGGCTCCACTGTCAGCTCCCCTTGTTGTTTCTAAAAGTCTACCTTAAATAACACTCATTGTAGATATACTCATGACCAGTGTTTGCATCCAAACAGCAGGGAAATTCAGGTTCTTACACCTGCAGGGCTGTAAATCAGAAAATACTTTAGTGTGCTACTTGCATTTAACAAATCACAAACAAAGGGTTTAATTTTGATCTCTGATGGCTATCAAACCAGGAATAACTCCACTGGGCAGTTGCCTTGCGGGGTAGCTGGTGTGAAAGGAAATAATACCATTAATATCCTTCAGATCCTTGCATCCAGGTTCATCCATAATCTGCCACCTCACTTTAAACTGCACTGTAAAAAAAATAAAAAGTGACTCTCTTTCTGATGAGCAAATCCTGTATGTTTTCAAAAAAACACAAAGGAAGCAATTATCTTCCCTTAGCTTGAATACAGTAAAGGACATTGAAAACTTTAGGGGTGATAAAGGTGACCCAGCTAAACTAAGGCAAATTAACTAACTGAAATCACTTAAACAAATAAATTCTGGGATCAGACTTCTAGCTTGTCTACAAGAAATCATGTATGGCTAAAAAATATTCACAACAGCAGCTTGAAACCATAGTTTATTAATGCCCTTTACCCCACAGCAGGACATAAAAAGGAAACTGGCAAAACAGGGACATTAAAAAATTATAACTTTTCTGACTGAAACATACATTATGCAGAAATACACCTCCCTTCTTTTGTGCTGAGGTTGGAGATACTGATAAAAAATGTGTTTCTTCCTTACCTCATTACTGGGGGGCATTACTGCATTGCTATCACTTGAGGTAAATGCCTGCCTGGCTTCACTGCAATGCTTTTTTTTAAAATCCCACCATGAGGGGAGAAGGTTTTTGGCAGAAGGGGGAGTTTTTTATGGACAGGTAGGTAGTGGGAGGCAGGACATGATGGACAGTAACACTTAAAACAGTTCCTTTTTGCATTCTGGGAGATAGTATTCAGAACAAAGCCCTTCAGCTATGTTTTAGTCAAAACAGGAAAATCAACTCAGACTGTACAGACCAACAGTAATTTTCACTCCAGCACATACTTTTCGGGAACATAAGGAGCAGCCAGTGGCAGCAGCAAAGAGACCATTCCAGCCTCACTTACACAAAACCACACTGATATCAAACCTCTTAATTGTCACCAGCACATAGCTGCAGGTGTAAGATCTGAGGATGCCCCAAGGTTGACAGCATCCTCTAGTCCAAACAGTTTGGGAAAACCTTAACTGTTACATACTTAGATATTAAGTTATATAATGGATTCTATGGCATCAAAAGAGAGTTTTTGGTGAACTGCTCAAAACTCAGAATGGGGAAAGTATTTCATGAGTTTTAGCAAATGATATTGAATAGGTTAAATAAAATGTTGAAGGCGATAAAAATCATTGAGGATACAGAATGTTACACAGGCTGAAATCCACCAATAACAAAAGCATTTAATGAGAGATTTTGAAAATGAGCCTGTTCTTTCAAGATCACTAGCTGCCAATGGTCTACACAGGAAAAAGGAGGTCCTCCACACCAGGAGTGCCAAAAATCTCTTGGTATGTTTTTCTCCTTGTTCTATGACACAGACTGCCTCAAAAAGGCCCATTTCGAGGCTGGTGCAAGAAAGCTGTCACAGAAGGTAGAGAAAGGGGCTATGGGGGGACACTATCAAACATCAAAGAATGTTTGCTGCTTGGTCCCAGCATCTGGATGGAATTTGCCTGCTACAAAGTGCCTCAACATCTCTTTTTATTTTTAAAAATTTTTTTGCCTTTGACTACTTCTTATAAAACACGTTCTGGTGGATTGGCACCAAAGACTGGCTTTACAGTGTGTCACTTTAAAAAGCCCAGGTGACAGAGGCTGGACAAGCATGGTGACATTCTGGCAGTACCATTTATATCTCCCAGTTTTAATTGTCCCTGTAATCAGCTTGCATTCTGTTTGTATTCCACCTGAAATCCCCTTACCTGTGTATCCCTCCTTGGGATAGGAACTGGAAGGATCTGGGTCTCCAGGATGTCTGCTCAATCTTCCCTGCACCAGCAATTACTGCATTTTGCAGTCAATCTTCCCTTGTGTTTATTTTCTTGCAGAAATGGAGCAAGTGCCACACACAGAAACCCCTCAACCCAAACCCCACAGGAAGTGGCTGAATAGCAGAATCATGCAAAACCAGACAATCCATTTGCAATGTCAGACCCTCTTTTTAGTCCTATTATTGTTGTTCATCCTCCAATAATCCAGCCAAAGCTCTTTCCTTGAGTACAGTACTGGTTTGCTTTCAGATGGAATCAGTCTCCATCTGCACAGCTCCTTTCACACCTGCACACAGCAGCAGTCCTGATTCATGCAGGCTTGTGTGTGTCCTTCTTTCCCATAAACTCGTCCAGCACTGGAGCAGGCAATGTTGGAGCAGGATGTTAAGACATCTCGTGTATGACACCTTGTTCCTGCCCCATACCCAAAGTACACTCAGATTAAACAGTCCCTGAGGGTAGGACTGATAATGTTTGTTAAAACACCAGTTGATTCACAATAAAATACGAGTCACCCCATTGGGAAGTAACTTCTGGTCAGATGAGCACGCATTGCTTCGGAAGGGAGAGCTATATCAGCACCTAAGCCAGCAAGGTAAAAGGTTTTTTAGGTCACTGAGTAGCAGGAGCTCTGTGGATGCCCAGCAGGCACTGCTTACTGTGCAGCCCAGCCCCTTCTCCTGGGAGCTTTGCCACATTTAACCCAGGGAGCACAGCTCTGAAGGAGTGATTAAATTTCATGCTGTGGTTGCAAAGTAGGAATAACATGCAAAATGGGATTAAGTTTTAATATAATCTCCTATCTCACAGTCCTGGACCACCTAGTAATGTTAGTGAGATAATTCTAAGTTTATTAACATTAAAAAAGGCATCAAACTTCAAAGGGAAAGCAAAAAAATATGCTGGTGATGTCAAAAGCATGCTGTATGACCAGTGAGTCAAAGTGTTACTAACTATATTTTCACTGTCTTCCACTGGCCCTCAGCTATTTCCCCAATCTTTCAATGGGCTGACACAGCCTCAGCAGGGCAGTGAATTATAGCACCAGAGAACAACATAGATCCATCCCCAGGGCAGCTGCTTTGTGTAAGAGGTAAGGAAACTCTGCACCTGAGAAGAGCTCCCCAAGCTGTGAAGGAAATTCTCAAAGGGAAATCCACACTGAAAATAAATCCATACTGGAAAGTTCTTCGGATGCAGGCAAAGAGAAGCAAAGGAGATTTGTGCTGCAAACAACATTCTTGCTTTTTTCACCAAGTGGGAACTCCACTGAATTCACAGGCTTTGCTGTTTGGTGCACCCTGGGAGTGCAGTAGCTACTGCAAGCACAATTTTCATATCTTTTAGTTCTCAGAAACTGTAAACTTGGTCCTCCCTTCAATGTGCTACTGTTTGGAGATACTGTCCCAGTGACTATGAACTCAAACAGGGAATTGCAGCAACCACCTAACCCTATAAGCCTCCTCAGATTCCAATGCAAGAAAAAATCAGGAGTGTAATTCTGAATTTAACTGAGGTAACATACAGAAATACAGAACTGAGTGCAGTGTATTTAAATACATCCTCTCTAGATATTTTTTCCTGTTTTGTTTTGGGTTTTTTTGCTGTTTTTTTTTTGTTGTTTGGTTTTGGGGGGGGTGGTGTTTGATTTGGTTTATTTTCTCCTGAACCTTGCATTATCAGTTAAGCACCTGGGTCTCCTACCTACTTTATTTAGTTAAGCACCTCCTTCTCACACTTGGGACAGACCCAGACCACAACTGGGCTGTGACCCTCACTCAGCCTCTTCAGATCTGTGCAAGAGGCCACATTTGACCTTGGCACCAGTGCAGCCCACCTCACCAACACACACTTTATGGAAAGCCTGTGAAAAGCAGTGGGAAGCTCATTCTTTAACGTTCTGCTGAGTGAGGCCTAAAGCCCTACAGCCCCATTCTGATACAGGTTGTGCAGACAATTCCTTGAGCCTCAGGTAAAGTACTGCTGAGCTGCTGGCAACGCATAGCCAGAACCTGCCAATCCTACTATTGACAACCTTCTACTTGCAACTTCCAGGTCCTGAAGTCTTCCTGTGCTCAATGGCCTTCCTTGCCTGTCTTCACTACTCTGACTCAAAGGAAACCCTATTGGAAGTAAGCAGAGTTAGAGGAGTGCCACTGAAATTACACCACATCAAGTTTTACAGAGTTTCATCCCTTGGTTCTGCAGGAGGATAGTCAAATGTAAGACAGCATATGTAGCTAAAATACCATGCAAAAAATGTATCAGACCACTAATTTACAAAGCACTGTTTGCCTTAAAGAAATCACACAGAAAAGAATAAGTTTGCCTTAATATAATGATAATTCAAAGCTTTTACAGAAGATGATTTGCACCAGAAGAATAAAATAGAGCAACAGCATGAAGTATCGTCATCCATCTGTGCTAGTTTTGTCCATCCTTTTTGAACGAACACATTTCCCAGGGCACTGCTTCCCTAGCACCGCATGTCTAGTTTCACACCAACCTACAACTACACCATTTTTGAACATGTAACTTATATATGAACTTATATACAACTTGAGGTAGTCACCAGTCACCAAATAGGAAATCATGTTTCTTCTTGAGAGAGGTAATTAGCTAGGCTCTGGCTCTAAAGACATTGCAAATGAGATTTACTTCCCATTAGCCATCAAAGCCACAGTTGTGCCATAATTATAGAAGTACTTAAACAGAAATAAAACCTTAGATGCTTATGGCACAGCAGTTTGCTCTTCACAGTGGTTTAAAATGTATGCCAGCAGTTTATTATTTAAATATATTTTCATGAGGTGAATGTGACAGAAACTGCTGCATTCGAGATACAAAGTAACGCCGAAGAAGAATTAAGAACTACAGTTAAGTTGCGTATTATCATGTAAATGACAAGGGAACGTCACATGGGATTCTGTGCATTGTTCATAGAGATAAATGCAGTGAACTATAAATACAAGTTCAATAGAGAGCCTTGACAGTTCAGCAGCTGAATGAAAGCTAGTCTTGCAGGCTGCTGGGACATTTTTGATATAAATACTCATACACAAAGATGCACAATCTAACATATCTAATTAAGCAACCATTAATTTTGTCTGTAAAACTGTTGTCTTATTAAAAAAACTACCCCCCCAAACCCCCAACAACTCTGTAATGACTAACAAAAATTGTCTTTATGTGAAGTTTAATCTAAATAATGAATATTAATAGACCAAAGACCTCCTGCAGGTAGGAAAGCAGAGCCCTCCCTGAGTTCAAGGGAGGGTTAGTGCTCAACATTGGAAACAGCACCTACTTGCACAGCAGCTACTGGGGCATGCTGCTGCTTTCATCAAGAGCTGCCTGTCCAGATGTAGGAGAGATTATGCTGCTGTTTGATTACAGCAGGATATATACTGGAATTTGGGGTCTAAAAAGGATTAGTTTATCCTTTGTCCTCATTCTGGCTGTTATTTCGAGCCATACAATGGCCTCTTCTACGAATATTGGTACATTTGAAAAAGCAAGCAAGAGATGCCAATATTTTATTTTGTACATCCACTGCTACTACTTTGCCCCAGAACAGAACTTGTGTAGAGGAAAAAAACCCCACCAACTATTTCAGCATGATTAAAAAGCTTTCCTGTTCTTCAATTCTGCCTCAATCTCCTCATTGCAAAGATAACCAAAATGGGAAGGCAGTATGAACACCACTGAATGCAACCACCATCCCTGGACATGCCTTTGGAGCAGGAACAGCTGACAAGACCTGTACCAGGTTGGTATCCAGTCCTAGCACCCAAAAAGGCTGACAGCAGCTGGCCCACACCAGCTCTGTCAGTTTGCTAAAACTAACTGCTTCAGTTATCGCGGGGTTAGCCCAGGCAGTCCATTTCAGGCTTTGAAAACCAGATAAATGTCTATTCAGCTGAAGCACTCCCACTACTTTAGCCACTCCAAGAGCTTTTCCCCTTTCTTCTCATTCCCCACCTAGGAATGAGAGTGGTGTTTGAAAGCTTAACTTTACCCCTCCTTGCCTCAGAGGGAATGAGTAAAAGTTCATTCTGTTCAGTGGAGTGACAAGCTGTGAAGTGGTGACCTCCATCACCCATCAGGAAAGACTGAGGAGATGCACGCTTCCCTGTCAAAGCTCAGGCAAACATCCAGGCCACAGAAGGCAAAACATTAACACACTTTACTGAAATATCAGTTTCTTTAGTATGTTACAGAAAAGTTTATGAACATATATAATGTACATAAAAGGCAGACTTTGTAAAATAAAAACGTCTTCTATAAAAAAAAATATTAAAAAGTCAAAGTAAAGTGCATGAAACAGTTTTTCCTCCACTTTAACTATTGAGTCAAAGTCTTGGCACATAGCAATATTTTTTAAAAATGGGAGATCTTCTTGTGCCACCCATTAGTCAGTTACTTTACTGGTGAGACAAAATTATGATGGTGATAATTACAAACAAACCTTTAAGAATCAAAAGTTTAACCCAATGAATCCACAAAAAGACCTAAGATAATGGGCTTCCTATACACTTCTCATCAACAAGATTTAACAATCAGTGGAAAGGCTCACTCTCGTTAAAGAAAATTGGTAGGAAACAAGTTTCATAAATAGGGCAGTTTTGCTAGTTAGGGGCTCCCCTATTGTGCAATTAGTTCTTGGTCTATGAACATCAACATTCATACTTAAATATGCCGTTGCAAAAGGAATAATATATAAAAAAAATTCCGTCTGCCTTCGTTGGAAGGAAACAAGTTACTCGACCCCAATCCAGACAAAAGACGACTGCTTTCCTATGGGGTCTCTTATGAGAGCGAGTGGACGAAGAGAGTTAAGGAAAGCACTGAAGATGCTGAACCCGCTCATTTTTCCAACTCTGGGGGCAGAGTCCTGGAGTAGAACTGGGCCGTAATAATACCGATTGCGCTCTGCATCTTCAGAGATCTTGACAAAACGAATTAATCGCTCCTCTCGACAGCCCCGGCAGGCAGGTGGCCCATTATTTCCCCCGGCAGCCGCAGCGACTACGGGGCACCGAGATGGCAGGCAGGCTCAGCTCCGGCCCGCGGCCGCTGCCGGGGCCAGTCAGCCCCGCTGCCCGGGAGCACAGGAAAGCCGGAGCGCTGCGGCCCCGGGGCCCTCAGAGCACGGCGGCCTGGGCGCGACAGTGGGCGATGTGGCGGTGCACGAAGTCCACGCGGGCCTGCAGGAGCTCGGCCTGGCGCTCGGAGAGGAAGCCGAGGCGAGCCCAGAGCGGCTCCCGCGCCCGGTACCGGCGGCGCAGCTCGGCGGCAGCGCTGCGGCGGCGGTGCAGCTCGGCCACCCGGCGGGCCGTGCCCTCGCGGAACACGCACACGGAGCGGAGCAGCGGCTCGTTGTAGGGGTCCCACATGGCGAGGAGGCGGTAGCCGTGCACCAGCCCCGCCTCGTTGTCCATGAAGACGAGCCCGCCGTCGGGGGCGCGGAGCAGGTTGCTGGTGGCGCGGCGCATCACCCGCGGGTCCCACTGCAGGCTGAAGAGATTGCTGACCAGCCTGTCGAAGTTGGCCGTCAGGTAGTCGAAGAGGATCAGATCGCTCCACTGCACCAGCTCCACCAGCTGCGACGGCGGCAGCCCGACCAGCTCTCCCGCCGACAGCGGCTGCAACCGCCGGCCGGCGCCCGCCTCGGCGCCCCAGGGCGCGGGAGCCACCACGGCGGTGAGATTGTCCACCCAGCGGGTCAGGCTGACCACGGCGCCCTCGGCCCAGTGCGAGCCGCGCAGCTCCTCGCGCACCGGCTCCCACTGCCGCCCGCGGGCTTCCACCAGGGCGAGGGCCATAGG
This sequence comes from Irena cyanogastra, assembly GCA_013397155.1. Lineage (NCBI taxonomy): Eukaryota > Metazoa > Chordata > Aves > Passeriformes > Irenidae > Irena > Irena cyanogastra. The sequence goes on along the minus strand of VWZV01009464.1, from coordinate 948,308 downwards.
GGGCAGCCGCTCCTGCATGCCCAGCACCCCGGCCAGGTGATACGAGAGCGCCTCGCCCTGGATCTGCTCCGGGTTGATGCCGTAGCGGACGCAGGCGCGGCTCCCGTCCGACAGCCGCGCCAGCCGGTTGGAGCTGCGCCCGCAGCCGCCCCGCTCCAGCGAGGCCACGCGGGCTGCGCGGGCGGCCGACAGCCACGCCGCCGCNCAGGGGGCCCGGCGCGGCCCGCCTCGCCCTCTTCATCTTCACGCCGGTTCACGCCGCTACCGCGGGACGCGGCGGAGGTGCAGCCCCGCCGCTCGGCCGCTCAGCGCAGCGCTGGCGCATGGCCGCGGGCCGGATCTGCCGCCCGGGGAGCGGCGGCGTGAGGAGACGAGCCCCGGCGGCTGCCCCACGCCGTGTGCGCCCAGCTCCGCCGGCGGCCGGGAGACACGGGCACCGCACCACGTGGGGGAGCCGGGGGGGCGCGCCCGGCCCGCCCCGTCTCCCGGCGTGGCCCTCTGCTTAAAACGGCGATGGCCCGCGTGGCGGGCGTGGTGGTCCCGCACTAGGGGGAGAGCCCCGTCGAGGAGGTGGAAGGGTCGCGGATGGCGTGGGAGCCGCGCCGGTCGCCCGCCCGCGGGAAGGGAGAGCGCTGCGGCGCGGGCGCTTGGCCCGCCGGTTCCTCCTCGCCGCTGCAGGCAGCACAAAGGACTCTGCACACCGAGGAAGGAAAGCGGGGAGGGGGAAGGGGAAGAGGAAGGCGGTACGCACGCCAGCGGGGCCGCCCCCCGCGCCGGTGCACGGGCGGCCGCGGAGCCCCGGGTACGACCGCACCGCCTCCCGCCCACGGGCGCACGGCAGGGTCACGCCGCGGTCAGCGGCAGAGCGGCACCCCCTCAGCTCCATCACCCCTCAGCTCCATCACCCCTCAGCTCCATCACCCCTCACCTCCAGCCCGGCGCTCGGGGCCGCGCGGGGGCCGGGAGCCGGCAGGTGGTTGCACAAAGGGATCGCTTGAAACACGAGCACCGCGCGGTGCGCACCCGGACAGACACCTGTCCGCCCGGCAGCGGAACCGGACCCACCCGCACACCGCTGCGTGATGCCGGGGCTCTCTGCCGGGCAGGGCCGCTAGTCACCGTGGGCAAGGCGCGGTGGTGAGACCCCACGGAGCATCGCCTGTTCTTCCCGCTTCGGTGGTGGCCCGCCTGTACGGAGGGCAGCGCCCTTCGCGTCCTTACACAGCGGCGTGCGCTCGGTGCTAAAGCACCAGGTGTGTCACGGAGTCTGCGGACCAGCTTTTCCTGGCATTTTAACCCTCTCGAGAGGGGTTAGCCCACCTCGCGGGATATCCTGCCGGAGGGAACGACAGCCAGCCTTTCTTTTCAAGTTGTGTCCCCGTGAGGNGGGCGGCTGCGGGTGGGCCGCGGCGAGCCGCTCCTCACCGCCCCGCTCCTCCCGGTCCGTCGCCGCCGCCGGCACCGCCAGCAGCGTCCGAAAAGTTTTCTGCCCGCCTCCGCCAGACTCGCCCCGCGCCACCGAGGAGCGCCCCCAGCCCCATCGCCCCGGGGACTGCTCGGCGGCCGGGCGCGGCTCCGGCAGCGCCGCCGCCTCCCGCCGTAGCAGCACCGTCCAGAGCCCCGGCAGGGCGCCCAGCAGCAGCAGCCCGAGCATGGGCAGGGGGCCCGGCGCGGCCCGCCTCGCCCTCTTCATCTTCACGCCGGTTCACGCCGCTACCGCGGGACGCGGCGGAGGTGCAGCCCCGCCGCTCGGCCGCTCAGCGCAGCGCTGGCGCATGGCCGCGGGCCGGATCTGCCGCCCGGGGAGCGGCGGCGTGAGGAGACGAGCCCCGGCGGCTGCCCCACGCCGTGTGCGCCCAGCTCCGCCGGCGGCCGGGAGACACGGGCACCGCACCACGTGGGGGAGCCGGGGGGGCGCGCCCGGCCCGCCCCGTCTCCCGGCGTGGCCCTCTGCTTAAAACGGCGATGGCCCGCGTGGCGGGCGTGGTGGTCCCGCACTAGGGGGAGAGCCCCGTCGAGGAGGTGGAAGGGTCGCGGATGGCGTGGGAGCCGCGCCGGTCGCCCGCCCGCGGGAAGGGAGAGCGCTGCGGCGCGGGCGCTTGGCCCGCCGGTTCCTCCTCGCCGCTGCAGGCAGCACAAAGGACTCTGCACACCGAGGAAGGAAAGCGGGGAGGGGGAAGGGGAAGAGGAAGGCGGTACGCACGCCAGCGGGGCCGCCCCCCGCGCCGGTGCACGGGCGGCCGCGGAGCCCCGGGTACGACCGCACCGCCTCCCGCCCACGGGCGCACGGCAGGGTCACGCCGCGGTCAGCGGCAGAGCGGCACCCCCTCAGCTCCATCACCCCTCAGCTCCATCACCCCTCAGCTCCAGCCCGGCGCTCGGGGCCGCGCGGGGGCCGGGAGCCGGCAGGTGGTTGCACAAAGGGATCGCTTGAAACACGAGCACCGCGCGGTGCGCACCCGGACAGACACCTGTCCGCCCGGCAGCGGAACCGGACCCACCCGCACACCGCTGCGTGATGCCGGGGCTCTCTGCCGGGCAGGGCCGCTAGTCACCGTGGGCAAGGCGCGGTGGTGAGACCCCACGGAGCATCGCCTGTTCTTCCCGCTTCGGTGGTGGCCCGCCTGTACGGAGGGCAGCGCCCTTCGCGTCCTTACACAGCGGCGTGCGCTCGGTGCTAAAGCACCAGGTGTGTCACGGAGTCTGCGGACCAGCTTTTCCTGGCATTTTAACCCTCTCGAGAGGGGTTAGCCCACCTCGCGGGATATCCTGCCGGAGGGAACGACAGCCAGCCTTTCTTTTCAAGTTGTGTCCCCGTGAGGTGTTTAGAAGAGTAGCTATTTCTCTATTCCCCATTTCAATTTTTCTGCCTTCCCAAGGCAAAGACGCTTAGCTCTGCTCTTTCTGTATTTTACTGGGGACCTCTCTTGCGAAGAAAGAACACGTTTGTGAGCTGAACGAGATTAAACACCTCTCCCATCTGCTGTCATTGCCGTGGCTATCCTCCAGAGTAGTTATTGGGGTTGGATCAGCGCAGCAAAACCACTGCACGCAGAATCTTAACTACTGCAAAACAAAAAAATTTCCTTTCTCGCCTCTTGAACTCTTTCTGCTCTCTTGAGGTATCACAACAACTCCGTTTTTCAGCCACACTCCAGTCTTGCTGGCTGGATGGAATACAGTTTATTTTCTTTGAATATGAGAATTAGAGAATTCTTTCTTTTTCAGAATTTTGTTAAAAACATTCAAACTCTCCTAATACACCTTAACAACTCAGAGTTATATACACGTATACAGCTCGCCCACCACAAAAAAAAAAAAAAAAAAAAGAAACAAACACAAAAACCACCACAAACAACGCAAAGAAAAGGAATAAAAATCAGAAGTTGAATTCGCGGTCTTTTCCCCCTGTCTTCTGCCTCAAGTTCCCGGGCAGAGCGCAGCGGGCGCCTCCCCGCCGCTCCGAGCGGCCGCGGCCGTGTCGCACCAGCACCTCCTGCCGCTCCCGGCTCCGCGCTGCAGCCGCCGGCGGCACCGCTCGTAATGATAATGGGAGGTACTCACCAGCCTGGCTCCCCCCAAAGGCAGTACAACCTGTCAAACATTCCTCTTGCTACCCAAGAATTCGGGTTTCGTGCTGGTCCGACCCTGAAGCCTTATTGCCAGACGACGCTTTACATTTTCACCCTTTGAAGCCACACGAGCTGCGCGGTGAACGCCAGGTATGTGATTTGGAGCTGGTGATTGCTACACTTCACAGTGGCCGATGAGAACAGTACCGTTACTCTGAGCAGGAGGCTTTTATCCAACAGTATTTTTACCGAAGAAATGACCCAGAATTGCCTTTGTTCTCTGCCACTTTCTAGCTTGAAATAGGTTTAAGAACACTCCTAGCTTGCTGGAAAATTATTGAAAGCAAAAAACTAATTTTATTCCATATGTAGGTTGGACATTTTACTTTACGTGAATTCATGTTTCTTTCAGGTGAGTTATGCTTCTAGTAAGCATCCAGCTACCAGTGTCTGCACTGGGAATTCTCCCGGAGAAGAACCATTGCCATGGATAAGGACACTAGATTTCCTGTTATTAAGGTGGAATAACCTTCAAGGTATACATTACATTAATTTCAATTACAGCTTGCCTCTTGTAAGCCAGGCAGTTAATCAACAGGCTATACACCCTAAAATCAATACAGGGGAAAACATCACTTCCCCCAAATACCCCGCCTCCTAACTGCACTCTTTGAAAGGAGCACAAGCCAGAGTTTAGCTGAGCCAGCCCTCTAGCTAATAATCCTGCTTACAAGCTGCAATATTTTTAAAACCAGACAATTGGTAGAGGGTTAAACATCAGCCAAGCTGTTCAATTTACAGCATGTTAAGCATTCCTGAAACTGTGATCACTGATATATTTGGGTCAATCAGATGTCTTGTTAGTGCTTTGCAGACATTGCAATGAGCAGCTCAGAGATAAAGGAGAAAGTCTCCAGGCTTCACAGCCCTGTACTGGGGAAGGGAGTGCTGGCTACTGTCCAGGCCCAGAATTCTAGCAAGAGGAAAGATAACAAAATAATTTCTGGCTTCCCCATGTTCTTTCTTATATTAACTTGATTTTAGCTGCCTGGCAAAGCTAGGCTCACGGAATAGCTGACTGCTGGTGTTTCACACTGTTTTTAGTCTAATGAAGGTTTTATTCTGCTCATTTCCCTCCTGGCACCCCAGTACCCACCTTCTCAGTGATGTGGAGTGTCTCTCATTGCAGACAGCAGTTCCTCCCAATAAAGGCAGAAGAAATAGGAACTGAACAAAGACTTGAAGATTTCTCCCCTGCAGTGAAAATTATTTTGCATTCAAAACAAATGCCAAACTCTAATGAGCTTTGATAGAATTAGGATCATGGGAAAGTAGGTGGGGACTTTATTTTTCTGGACACTGTATCTATGCTGGAGTTGAGTGACCCTGCTTCTGCTAACAGTCTCTGCTGGGCAGAAGGCTGGCAAACCAGGCACAGATTGAGTCTCCATTGCACCAGAGCCCAAAACTGCTAGCACCTCCAAAGCACCCAGGTGCACCAGTACTCTCCAGGGCAGGAGGGAGCCTCTCCATGGCTGGAGCTGCAGCTGACAGAGGGGATGCATCTGTAGTCTGCTGTAGGGGGGACTTTTCCAGCCATGAGTAGGCACCCTCTGGCTCAGGCAAGTTCTGGCCTGTGCTAACACTGCATATCTTTGTGTGATCCTCTCCCACAGCTCAAGGCTTCAGTACAATGCCTCCGCCCCCACATTGCAGAGGCATTGCATGGAAGTTATTTCCCAGCACAGACCTTTTTGGACTACCAAAATTAGTCAGTCCCCTCCAGTAACTCCCAGGCTCATGAAATTTTCTCTCCCTTCAATGTACTGACAGACACTTTCTATTCAACATAGGTTTTACTGCATACCCAGAGTCACACCTAACACACATCAATGCCAAGTTACTGAGTCTGGTGACTGCCACATCAACTGTAGCAGGGCTGTGAGCTCCTTTCCTGGAGACTGCAGGGCCTGAGCCTGAGCTGTTGCTTCATGGGGATCTCTCTCACTAGCACAACACATCAAGCCCTTCATTTACTCTGCACTGGGGTTCAGGATCCCAGGGTGGGATGGGAATGGAGTCCCTTGTTCTGCTCCAGCGTATTTTTTCTACCCTCCTAAGACTTTTTATACAGCTTGTTCCCACCTTCAGTACTTCTCCAGCTCTATCTGCATTCTTTCTTCTTTATCAGTCAGGTTACCAAACAACTCTATTTCTATCCAGCATTTCCTCAACTGTCCATGAATAGCTTGTTCCCACTCCTGTTTAGCACCTTTGGTTCCTGGCAGTGAGTTACTGCCAGTGAACTCTCAAACTAGTGAGAGCCATATTTAAAGGGACCACTTGAGGTTGCTGTCAGGAGAGGGGCACTGAGTACATGGTACAATGTGCTTCCACCTGTGGGACTTGGGTCTGCTGTGAAAGCTGCTGCAGACAGGCTGGAGCAAAATGATGCCCCTGCTTCCTCAGTGCTGCACTTTCCTGTCTCTCGACATTTCCTCTCTTTGTGTTTTGAGTCTCCAGGTAAGAGCAAGTGTGGAGCTTCCATCAGCAGTATCAAGTCTCCCCACCCCAGTAACCTACACTGGCTGATTTGCAGGGCTCCTTTTCTGCTGATGATTGGTTCCTCCCCATGCAGCCTACCTGGTGCCAGCCTACTTGGTGGTGAGAGCACCTTATGCTGCCCTTCTGTACTGTCTGAACCCATGGCCTCCTGCAGAAAAGGCAGCTCAGGCTCAGGTCCTCTTGCCAGTGTAGCCTGTGTGTTTCCATTCTTCCTGTTGCAAGGAAGTTACTTACACTAGCTGACTAAGGATGAAGAGTTGTGCCTGCAAAGCTACCTACTACAGGTGCAGGGGTTACCTTCAAACACTGATAGTGCCAATACAGCTTGTTTCTCCTGGGGAAAGGTGGGGAGTTTGGAATAAACTATACAGGCAACAGGTTAGTGTGCAAAAATGTTATCTGCTTAGTATCACTGTAGGTTATTCTCACACAGGGAGTGCTTGGTACAAACCTACCAGCAGCATAGCCCATGCATATGCCTGACTGGCTCTGTCAAGGTGGATTTGTATTTCTCAGCCTGAAAAATGCATCCCTCATGATGAGATATTCCAACAACTGAAGGGCAGGATTTATAGCTGGTTGTGACTGGGGGAAGGCATTTCATATCAGGGGGGTGTACATTAGAGATGTTACCCTGTAGGCGTGTTGGCAATTTCTGGAAGTATTTACAAACTTGTCTCAGCCTGGAATAGAGAAATCTGGAAGCTTTTCTGTTGCTTTGACTCCGTAGTTGATTTCACAGAAAAGCTCTCAGACATATGGGACTATATAAGGATTTTTTTGTTTTGTTTTGTTTTGCTTTGTTTTATTTTGTTTTGCTTATTTGTGGGTTTTTTCCAATCTGATGTACCATGCAGAATATGAAGCTGGGCAATTTCTGTACATAGAAAGGAACCTATCTCCCCTGTACTCTGGGACTCTCTGTTTTTCATATCAAAGTAATAAATGAGTAAGTGCTGGAGCTCTTGTGCCTGGCTCTTGAAAGTGTTCATAAGATACGTCAGGTGCCTGATGGTGCAAAGTCTTTTAGGGAATTTGTTCTCATCCCCATTAAAAGTGAACAGAAAAGATGGAAAGACATTTGTGTTATGCTCAGACTGACATTCTCAGGGTCTCCAACAAGCAGACTCTGCAGAACTGTCATGAAAGAAATAAATTGAAATGATAGGTCAGCAGCATCCATTATACAAATACAACCCAGCCTCTCCAGACAGCTGATGATTAAGCTGGGAGGATTTTTCATATGAGCAACATCAGGCATGATGTTTTTCATGGCTTGAGGGGAAATCCTTGGCTGATCTCAACTGGCAAAGCTGCACAGGGGTGAGCTGCTCACTGAAACTCTCAGCATGCACATTAGAACAGTTCTAGAAGGTCACCACTCACCCTCAAATACAGTCCATTCTGGAGGGAAGCAGTAGCCATTTGTGTCTGTTAAAAAATACACTTTTTTATAAGATCAGAAGGTAAAGAGGTTCAAGATGTCTTGAAGTGAAACTGCTGAGGTGATTCAGGGAGAGAAAAGGTAATTACCCCATGAGAGGAGAAATAACACATTAGGTAACAGCCTCTTTTTTCAAGTAGGGTGTCCTGAGAGCTAAGACAGCCTATTTATGTCAATTATATCAATAACTTTTCTTCTCTCCTTCTTCTGGCTGCCATAACATGCAAGTGAAGAATATTGTTCAGTACAACTTTATTATTCAATACAGTAATTCTAGGAACCTGCCCTGGTGTAGCAGAACAGAACAGAGGGGAAAACTCCAAATTTAGTGTCTTTCCAGAAAAGAGAAGGTCAAACCACTTTGAAAATAGGTCTTCTTTCCTCCTAACCCCTCCTGCAAACCCAGGAGACATTATGTGGAGAAGTATGTATGGTTTGGAAAGATGCTGTCTTTAGATAGAGAGTCTCCATCACCTTCTGGTAAGCTGTGTCAGGGGTTAAATACCATCACTATTTAAATACCATCAGTTTGATGTGTTCTTCTGGCACTTAGCTCTGTCATGGGCCCAGTTAAAAACTGAAGTGGACCAGACCAGACTAGAAAAGTAAGGCCAGGCTAAAGGTAGAGTTACTATTGTCCCAGAAAGGAAGAAAAATGGTCATAACAATCAGCTTCTACTGCAAAGATACACCCAGGACACTTCTTAAAAAATTGCAGCTTTTCCACTGCCAGTGAAACTGTTTTAATTAGTCTTAAGGTAAAACCCCCAGCTGTACCAGTGGAAAGCCAGCTGTTCAGTTGTTTCTAAGTGAAGCAGAGGAAAGGACCAGCTTGAATAGCAAACCAAGTTTCCAGCCCCCTAATACCTTCTCTCCGATGTGCTGCCTGGAGAGGCAGCTGGGTTCTTTCCAAGGCCAGAGGACCTTCTTTGACTGCCAAGAGTGCTGAAGGGAGAAGACACAGAGAAAAGAAATGTATGAATTCCCTGGACATTTGCTTTTCTTCCCCCAGCTTCTCTGCTCCTTGAAGGTGTCCTCTGCCCCTACATGCAGCTGTCAGGTGAGGCAGTAAGAAATTTGGAGCAATGTCCCAGTCCCTCTCCTTTGGCCCACAGGTCCTGCCAGAGGAAGTCTTCTTACACTGTGCCTGCATGGTGCAGGGTTTCCCTGCTCTGTCTGCCTCTTACCCACAGCAGGCATTCAAGGGAGCCCAGAGCTTGTCTGTAGGGGCATCCCTGGCCTCTCAGGCAGTTTAGGGCTGTACAACAGCAAGCAGGGTACACATCAACACGTGCAACATCCTGAAGGATATAAGATACAACCTCCAGGCACATATGGGGAGAAATTCTATCTCTGAGGACAGGTACAATTCCATCTCAGTTGACAGTATAGTCAGGCCACACTGGGGCTCCCTCCTCTCCTCATGTGGGCTCTTCCTTTTCCACATTCTCTAGGGTTTTGTTTTATCCAATTTTAAGTGACTCAGATGATGAGATTTCCACTCCTCCTCGCTCTATCCAGCAGATGTCTCTGCTGGAAGCACTGACTGTGGCTGCAATACCTGTTCTAATAGCTGTTCTGCACATTCCTGCTGTTGGGATCGAGTTATTGACTGACTCTTTCAGACTTCAAACAAGAGTAAGGTCTCCCTCTTACTGCTCTTCCCTGTGGCGGGTCGATGAAGTCACAACACAGTTCAGGGGGGTCAAAAGAGACTTCAGAGCCTTGGGACAGATAAGGGAATATGGAACAGAGGCTATCTTCTCACCTATCTTTCCAGTTGTAAGCAGTGACTTTGGAAGAAACACATGGGCCCAGTTTATGAAATACATGGCTCTGGGGCTGGTGTTACCACTAAAATGTTGGAGTTCTTGTCAGGGGGATAGCATACATAGCACCAGGCCTGCTGGCAAAAGGTGGGATTCATTGTTCTCAAAGCAGGAGGAGTGTCTTCACGCTGGAGCTAGTGAGGCTCATTGGCAGAGCTTTAAACTAGACTTGAAGAGGGAGAGGAATAATACCAGGCTTGCCTGTGACAAGCTGTGGGTTGAAACACCAAGGTTAGAGAGATGGGGACCTAGTGAGGGCCCTCAGCTGGTGACTCTGAGACATCCTGGCCACACTTGAAATCTGAGCAGTGCAGTTGACACGCCTGAGGGATGGGATGTATCCAGAGGGACCTGGACAAGGATTGGGCCAATGGGAACCTCATGAGGCTCAACAAAGCCAAGTACAAGGTGCTACACCTGGATCAGGGCAACCCCCAACATCAACACAGGCTGGGGGATGAACAGATTGAGAGTAGCCCTGACAAGAAGGACTTGGGCATGCTGGTGGATGAGACTCTGGACATAAGAAGACATTTTCAGCTCAGAAAGCCAATTATGTCCTGGGCTGCATCAAAAGAGGCATGGCCAGCAGGTCAAGGGAGGTGATGCTGCCTCTCTACTCTTAGGAGACCCCTCCTTGAGTGCCATGTCTAGCTCTGGGGTCTTTTGTCAGTAAAGACATGGACCTGTTGGAGAGAGTCCCAAGGAGAGACATGAAGATCATTAGATTTCCTCCTATGAAGACAGGCTGAGACAATGGGGATTGTTCAACCTGGAGAAGAGAAGGCTCTGGGGTGACCTTGTTGTGGCCCTTCATTAGCTGAAGAAGGTCTGTGAGGAAGCTGGAGAGGGACTTTTTGCAGGGGTGTGTACTGATAGGACAAGGGGAAATGGCTTTAAACTGAAAGTGGGGAGGTTTAGTTTGGGAAAAAGGAAAAAATACTTTACTGTGAGGGTGGAGAGGCATGGGAAGAGGTCACCCAAAGAAGCTGTGGCTGGCCCATTCTTGGAATTGTTCAAGGCTAGGTTGGATGTGGTCTAGCTGCATTAACAGTGCTCCCTGTCTGAGCTCAGGAGCCCAGGTTCAGTTCTTAGCACACTTTCATGATTAGCCTAAATTAAGGCTCAAGTAGGGGTTTGTGTCTCTGCAGCTTCAGTGATGCATACACCACTGCTCATTGTGCAGTGGAGATGTTCCTTGTCAGGACTCTTACATCTGACAGGGTGTGAAGCAGAAATCAAAACACACGCACATACACACATCTGAGTCATGAAGGTGACCCAGTTTTGAAGGTCCAAGCTCATGATTTTTCTGTGATTAGGGTTGGTGACATTGAGAATTCTCTCCGTTGCACCCTCTACATCTTAGTGTGACCCATTTAAAATTCTAAGCCTAATTAACGTTCAATAAATGTCTTATTGATTACATATTTACTTATCTGGTATTTATGTAGCATTCTCTCAGGGAATAAATAAAAGGTCAGATGCAAGAAATAGTTATTGCATGTGATTTAAAAGGAACTCTGAAAGGACCCTTTTAATTTTAAGGACTATACTCAGGAACTGAATCTGCCTTATATCTAAGTGCCATGAACAATTTTATATTCAATAAACTTTATTAAAAATACCATGATGCTTTTTTTGAATCAAAATGTATTTTAACTAAATGAAATCCAGTTTACCTGCAAACAGGAAAGCCTCTCATTTACTGCATTGCTTAACTGGCCCAAAGCAATACTTGGTACTTGAGGCTGCAAAGTCTATGGCTGCCACTAAACAGTGCAGCAGGAAGAGTAACACTGCTGAGTGGCTGGAGCTCTGGGCTGTAAAACTGCAAGATAAGGGTCATTTATGGTTCTGCTGTGACTAGGCTGTATGTCTTCCATGTGCTCTGTAGGATAACCCTCCCCCAGCTTGCTGGGGAAAGAGGTGCTGCTCGTCCTGTTCCAGAACCCTGGGGCAGGCTCAGAAGTCCTGGCAGCCAATTCATGGGCAGCATAAGGAGCTCCATGTTGTGCACACCACGTGCTGCACAAGTGTGTCTTCCATCAGGAACAATGACATGCAAAAGCAGGAGTCTCTCCCTTAACCTTTCTTCCATCCAATAGTTTGGCAAGACAGTGAATGTAGATGTTTGTTTCTGCAGTTGGCCCTGTGCATTTCCCCTCTGCAACAGCAGATGAGACATTTAGCTAGCCAGTGCCTTGGTTTTTCCACTTGCAGAATGGGATGCTGTGAAGATAAGTTACTTGGTAATATCTAATGAGGTCTTTGAGTTCTCTTTGAGAGGTAGCAATTGTGGTAGGGCACTCAAGAAAGTCAATGCAGTAGAATTTTTTTTGTTGTTGCTATACACTTTCATTTCACATAACTTCTGGTTTATGTAGGTCTGTGTCCTTCTCACTGATCTCAAACTAAAGATTGGGAAAAGCCAGAAGTTTTGAGGGATAAATGAATTTCACTGTCTTCCAGATCAGCTGCAGTTCTTTCAGTTTTCATCCCTACCCAGTTCCCCATTTTATCCCACTTGAAATTCTCCAGTATGTGGGTGGAGAGGAAGAGCAGAACAGACATAACAGAGAAAAACCTTTTTCCTCTGGGAAGCTGACCAACATTTTTGTTTTAATTTAGCCCAGTTTCATTGCAAATGACTTCTGCCTAGCTGTTGAACTCTCTGTAAACAGTTTAGAGAGTCATAAAACAAATCCCTCAAAGAAGAGAAAAATAAACACAGTCATGAGTTACTGAAGTGAACTCTCTTCTCTTCCTCCTGCTCTTTGTTAGGCATCACAGAACTGTTTTTCAACTTAGTCACAAGAAAACAGACCAGGGAGATAAGAGAACACAGCACAAACAAACAAGTGCATCATACAGAAAGTGTATATGTATATATATATATTATATTTTTCAAGCTTTGAGATAGATTTGAATAGACATCTGAACTTCCTCAGACATGGAGTGGCAGTAGAGATGGGGCTTAGTGTAATCTGCCCCACAAAAAGTGGCAAGTTGGTGGTAGGGAGGAGCTGGGCTGGCACTGTGTGTTTCTGGGCTGGACAAACAACTGCATGTGCTGTGTGAGCTCCCCTGTTCAGATCACCAGGACCCACCTGTATCCCACCCTGCCTTCCAGTCCTTACCTTAAAATTGTCTTTAAGTTTGGCATTGGGATTTTGAAACCACTGAGGCAGATACAGGCATTACAGGGCCCTTCACAAAGTCTATACCAGATGGTCTATTATTCTGGAACAGAGCTGAGTGTAAAGAAACACATTGCATTTCTCTAATTGCCTTTTTATGGGTTTCTCAAATTAAGCACCAACAAGGGGCAATTTGGCTTTGTAGGGGTTGCATCACCATGAACCTCCTCCACACTCTGCTGCTGTGTTATGCCAGTGTATGGACAGGCAACCTGAAGCAGTTATCTAAAATTACTTGTGGTGCTCTCTCTCTGCCTGCTAGAGCAAAGGACAAGGACAAAGCCTGCATAAAGATCTTGGACCTTCCTTCTGTACATCCTCTCATCAGGAGCTGCAGCACTCAGGAGCCCACACAAGGACTTTGAGAACTTCCTGCCTCCTACTGCCAAAACCAAAGAAAGCACAATATTTACTAAGTTAAATATGCAATGTGAGGATGATGCTCGGGCTCTGATTTAGACTACAGCTGTGACATGCTCAGATGAGCTCATGTTATGAATTCTGCCCGGGAAACAAAATAATATTTAATGTGCAACACCCATCTTGCTTGCTTTATTATCTTCAAACATCAAGGTTGAATCTGCTCATGGTCAAATGCTCTGAAATGTCAAAAGTTGTTTAGAAGATGATAGTGGATCACTAAGAATCTCTACTTAAATGCAAGTATTCTATGATTTGTTGTTTTTAGTAGGGCTTGACAGTCTGAATACCAACATAGCAGTAAACAGCTCAGCTCTCTCAAAACTTGTCTCTGTGAGACTTTTTCCCCACCTTGGATGAAGGAGTCCTGCATCTAAGTCATTAGTGAAGATATTGAAGAACACAGGGCCAAGGATGGAGCCCTGTGGAACCCCACTGGTGACAGATGACCATCTGATGTCACCCCATTCATTGTAATCCTTTGTGCCCATCCTGTGAGCCAGCTGCTCACCCATCACCTGATTTGTTTGTCCAGCTGTGTGCTGAACATTTGTGTTTGTAGCTATCATTGTGAGCAGGGAAGTCAAAACCACACAATCAAAATCAGTCTTCATGATGAGAGCTCTACAAATTGGGATGTCAGATTTGAGATGAAATAGCAAAAGCCTTCTGTGCACATGTGCTCAGTGTTCAGAAGCCAAGGGGAGTCAAGTGCCAGCTGAGACATTTCTTGGAGCTCAGAGCCTTTGACATTCTGTATTCTTGGATGCAACTGACTGGATGCAGCTGACACGGGAGTGTAATTGGCAAAAAGATGACATCATCTGGATCTGGATCTTTAAAATAAAACAGCAGAAGATGAAATCAGTCTTTGCTCCAGAAAAGTTGGTACGAGTTCCCTTCAGGCAGCATTAGTAGAACAGCTGAGCTATTAAATTTCCAAAATATTTCTGTTGGTGGAAATTCAAACATTGAATTTATCTTGTGTACTTACTTGGCTGGTGAGGGGGCAATTAGCTGTGCAATTAGGCTGGCTGGCAAGGAGGTAGGAACAAAAAATCATTTTTAGCTTGTCATGTAGAGAAGGGAGCTCAGGGAAGAGCAGGTGAATCCACAGCTGCCCCCTACCCCTACCAGGGGTAAGTCAGCAGCCCTGTGCTAATATGAAGCTTGAGCTGGGGATTTCCAATGTGGAGTTTCTATATGTGGTTGTACATCTCTAATCTTTGTGAGAATCTGCCTGTATGGATCTCTATTTAGGATCCTCTTTAGGATCATTTCAAATCCTCATTAGGATTTTAGATGCAGCTTGAGCTTTTCCCTTCTCAAGCCATGGTTTGATTTTCACAATTGCAGTTCTGCTGTGCAGCATCAGAAAATATTGCTTGAATGTACATCTTGATTTTGCAAATGTTTTTACACTCTCCTTGGTGTTTTGCAGGCTCTAATTTGACTTGCCCAGAAATGTGCACATTCTCTGATGGCCAAGGAACCTGGAAAAGGAGAAGATCCAGATGTCAGTCCTTACTAGCTACTTGTGCTTCTGGTTGATAGCTTAATAGGCTTCACTGTGGATCCTAGCAAAGCTAGAGAGACACAGTGATGGGAAATATTCAGGTAACAGAAATCCCAGCTAGAGACCCTTCACAGAGGTCAGGTATTGTCCTCCATTCCTTTTGGCTGCCTAACAAATGGACCTGTAATTCCTGCTCTGCTGCAGACCTGCTTTGTGCTATGCCAGCCTTGTCAGCCTCTGGGAAGAGTCTCCATAGGGAAGCCAGAGCACTTGCCTGTGCTTTCTCAGAGCAGCAGCTCTTCACTGCTGCAGCAACAAGTTCCTGCACTGTTGCACAGTGCTCTGGTAGTGAGGCTTGGGGATTCCCACAGCTGGTCAACATTTTCTGCTTCCCTAACCATGACTTACCCAACTTCTCAGCCTTGCTTCTATTGTTAGCCTTCTTTTCTTTTGGATTCTCAAGACAGCCCAAATGAGACACTTTCACCCTGAGGGTTTTACTAGTTTCCCCTTTGCCAGAAACATTCTTTCATGTGCGAAGATTAAAAAAAAAAGGAAAAACACAAAAGGATACTGCTTCAAGAAGTGGTAATAAAAATAAATCACCACAGTATGGCCAACAAGCTCTTTATTGAAATTCTTTTCTCTCAGGGGTTTTCCCTGAGCAACATAACCCATGAGTATTCAGGAAATATTCATCTAAAACCACAAAAAACCACAAGTGGGTAGAAACCAGGAAAATTGTTTGCATTTGGCGCCACACTTCTTATTTTAATCTCATGAAAAGTCCCAGGACTGATCTTAGATTTTCTTCTTTTTGAAATTTGTGAGGGTCAAGAATAGAATTTGAATGAAAAATGTGTTAAAATTAAAAAAGCACTGTATAAAATGTTCTGTTTGCAAAAAAAATTACTTCCAATTTAATTTAATTTTCCCCTTTTCTAAAATTATCTGCATTTTTAATGTAATTTCTCCATACATGGCTACCATGTACTGCTGCTTCTGATATATTACAATATGACATAATACAGTAGCTAATTAAGCTACTGAAGTAATAATAAGATTTTATTATTTTAATGCAGTTTAGTGAAATGTACAATGTTAATAATTAGCAGTAGGGATTACTTAGAGCTAGTTAAAACTTAATGCTACATTCCCCAGAGTACTTTATCTTATTCTTTCAATCTGTAATAGGTTGACACATTGTACAGCCTAAATAATTTGAGTGCCAAGGTGAGTTAACAGCAATGTTTTGCAGAAAGCAGTGTTAATAATGCTGTAAGAAATAGCTTAATGCTACTGGTGCTTTGTGCTTAGCTCCTATCTTCCATCGCTGTACCAGCAGACACTTTGCTAAGGCAATTAAATATCCATTCACTATTTCTGTTTTCCAGCTAGACAACCAGAGGCTCAGAGCTGAGGCAAGCATCTCCCATCCCAAAAATCACCCTGACAAAAGCATAAGGATGGCTACTGTGCCAGACGGTGGCAAAGGCCTGTTCCTCTCCCTGTCCTTGAAAGGACAGGTAGACCTAGAGAAATGAGATGCACAGAGATGTTTGCTTCTTCCTCACTTCTCCTGTTCACCCTTAGCTGTGCTGCTATTCCTAGACACAAGACCTCAATCTGAGCCACAGGCATTTACATGGCTTGATATTTTTATAGCAACAAAAATGAGTTTCCCTTTAGCCAAAAGTGGCTGGAATCCCAGGTCTGGAATTGTGCTGATGGAGTAATGTCTGGAAGGAAAAAAAAGGAAATCTCAAACATGGAAACACTAAACGCTATGGCAACAAGAGAAGAAACAAGTGAAGCTTAAAGACACAGGCTCTGCATTAATTTAAGCAGTGAGGATTAGAGAGAGGGAAATACCAGCATTTTATAATGCTGTGTTTTATCTCAAGTGAGAAGGAAGGATCCTACGCCCAAAAGAAATGTGTATCTGCTAGAGGGAGACAGGCAGCATCCTGCTGCAGGCTGCTGGCTTTCATGAGAATCCCTTCTGGCCACTCAGCTGACATTACATGTGAGTTCTTCTCACATTACCCTTTTTTCCTGAGCCCTCTTTCCAGTCATGTGCTGTAAATACAAAGGAGGGAGCATATCTCTGTAATTTGTTAATCCAGTGCTAGGAGTTGGCTGTGCTGCTGCTGCCAAACCATCTGCTCTTGAGTCACAGAGAGATTCCTCCCTTCCCTGAAGAGCAGAGATTTTTCTCCACTGACATCTGACTTGCTCTGTGCTAATTGACAGCTCTGTTGAAAATGATGTATCTGTTCAGGATGTGCTGGGGTTTGTTCCAGTTTATCCTGGCCCTAGTGACAACACTTCACAGTTCTCCCTTCGACCCCTAAATCCCTGGCAAACAGCTATTTTCCATACATAATCCTCCTGAGCTCTATCCAGAGTAGCCCAAAGGAGGTTTCTCTTATTTCTTTTATTCCCTTTGTGGATCTGAATACCTAACCACCATGCCACAGTAGTTTCCAGTAAACATCTGGAGAGGAGAGACAAGAAAAAAGTAGTCTGAAATCGCTCAGCGAAAGGCAGGGGCTTTTGAAGTTGGGACACAGGCTTTAGCTCAGCAGATCTGAATTTATTGTGTTTGCACTTCTGCCACAAAACTCCCTTGAGATCCTTGACAAGACATCCCCTTTCATTATGCCTTCAAGCTCTGAAGTGCCCATGTTAGAGAGACCATCACCCATCTGGGTGAGGATACTGTCCCTGTGCATGCACAGCATCTGCCATAATGAGGCTTCATCTGGCACAACTACTTCCATATAATCACTGGGTGAACTTGCTGTGTAAAGTATTGCCAGACTGTTCCCTGGCAGCATATTGCATTGCAAAGCTCAGCACCTGGATTTTCCTGTAGCTCCTATCTCCTAATGATGTATGCACAATAAGCTGGAAGTCATCTTTGTGAAAAAGACATATTTCCTTATAAAAAATGAATCAGGTTTAACTGTTTTTTAATTTTAAAAAATGACATCACAAGACTGCTTCTCAGCATTCAATGGCAATAACACCTGAATCTCAGGCAAGTGACTACATATCTGTTTCTTATTCAGCTGCTCTGAGCATCTCTTTCCCAGACTGGAATTTTCTCCTCCTGTAAGGTGATACTGTTTTTCCCAGCTGCCCTTGCCCTTACCACAAGGCCCTTGCTGTAAGACTGTCCCAGGCTGAGAGGATTCTTAAGGAGGTGACATATGGTCTGGACATCTGCTGCTCTGAGCACAGGACAGGCTCCTGCCACAGCCCAAGGCTGCTGGGAGCCGCAGTGTGTGATGTGAGCCGTGCCTCTGGGTGTGTGTACAAGAGGTTTGTGTAGCTCACTACTCAGAGCACTGACTGCACTGCAGCAAAGCAAGGACAGTCACAGCAAACCTGCTCTCTTCACTGATGCTGTTTCTGTGTCCAGGCTGCTCAGGGTTTGGAGAAAACATGCCTGGCTGGCAAGAGGGGATGAGGAGTAGCAGCAGCAGTAGAGGGAGAAGATGAAATTTCACGAGTGTTAATTCCTCCCTCAGAAGATCAGACTGAGGAAGCAAGTCTTACCTTCAGCATGTTTCCCAGGGCAGGCTAAACATGTGGGACAGGAACAGGACAGTGGTTATTTATCTCCCACGATCTACCATTTGATCTTAGACTAGTTCCTTCATTACTTGTTGTGAAAATTCCCATTTGCTATAATGATAGGATAAGAATGCCCTTCTTTGTGAGGTCTTTTGGAGGAAAAACATATCAAAATTACAAATTATTATTTTTATCAGCATCACAGCTATCTTCCTCTTGAATAAAGCCTCTCATTTGTACAAAAGATATCATTGTTGAGTAGCTCTCCCTGGTGTCACGCTGAAATATACCTGCTTTCATTGTACAAAAGAAAGAGAGTGGTGTTCCTTCATTCAAGGACCCAGTAAACTTTTCAATGTGTGTCCTGGCAAGGCATCATGAGGAGAGGGTAAAAGAGTAAATGAGAATAATGACAAGCTTTTCCTTTGGCTTCTGTCTCAGTGGATTTCTGTTCCCCCAGCTTCAGCAATTCCAAGTTGAAAAAAAAAAAAGAAAAAAAAAGGAAAAAAAAAAGGCAGTTTATGTTTTTCATTATTACATCTAAATTTCCTCAGAACTGGGGCCAGGTACCTTCCAGACAAAGGGATCCTTTTTGACCAAAGTTCTCAAGTGTGTAACGCTCATTCTATGCCATGTTGTGTTTCAGCTGAGCACATTTCACACAGCTTTGTGCAGAAGCAGAGCTCTCGTGTTACAGCAGCCTTTGGAGGACAGCACAGTGCAGTGTTTTCACCCTCATCTGTGCCTATTTGTGCACACGTGAGCAGCTCCTGTCTGTGATAAACTCGGGTTCAGTGCTGCTCAAGGAGCACTGGGGATCCCTGTGGCGCCGTTTCCTGAGGCAGCCCTGGTACATTTTGCATGGAAGTAGAACCCAAGATTTTTTGAAATAACAGTGGGATCAGAGGTATTGCTGATCAGATGAACATCTTTTGAAGGCTGAAAGACTTTTGGTTTTCGCTACATCAGCTGTGTGCCTCTTGCATATGGAAAGCAGCCTACAGACCCAGAGCAAGAGAAATCAGAAAACTCCTAGAATTATAGGATTATTTAAGTTGTAAAAGATCGAGTCCAACATAAACCTGCTACTGGCAACTCCACCACTAAGCCAAGTCCTGAAGCACCTTGTTACACACCTTTTAAATACCTCCACGGTTACTTAACCACAGCTTTTCCCAGAGTTTGGAGATGATACAAAGGGAGGAACTCATGTCTTTGCTTTGCATTCCTCTATCTATAAAGAAAGCCTGCAAGTGTTTGCATTTTACAGATATTCTCTGAGAACTTTTCAGCAGATACTTTGCACATGAAAAATTCAGATTTTCTTTCTACTCTTTTTCCTGTTAAACCCTCTGGACAGCTTAATAACTAATAGGATTATGATATCTATGATAAAGGTATGGCACAAATAACTTAGAGAAAAAGCAAATTATACCTTGACTGTTTAAAATTCTGGCTTTTGTTAGTACATGTTTAATGCAACACTACTATAGACAGCTGGAGGAAAAAAATGCCAGTTTGCTGAAGACTCATCTCAGTCTGCTCTATACAGCCAGTAACACAGATATCCTTGCATTTCCACAAGGAAAAGCAGTTCTGATAAGTCTTGACCTTTCTGATGCTTGAAAGGTTAAAAACAAAAAGACCATGGAGGTTTTTCAGGAGGGAGAAAATGTCCCACTTTTCAAGGCTTTTTTATTTTTCTCTGAAAGGAACAAGGACAGCACAGACTCACCTTGCACTTCCTTTTGCCATTTCTCCTTTCTGTTTCTCCTTATATCTCAGCAAATGTCAGAAAGGTGCCTCAGTCAAGGCAGAAGTTTCTGGTTGGAGAGTCACCAAGTCACAGGCAGCCCAGCTGAGCATCTCACCCTCAGCCTTGAGAAGCCGACCTTGCAGCTCATTCTGGGCTTGAAACGTCTCAGAATGTTTAAAATAATGGAATAAAAACAAAACAGCAGTTGCTCAGACAGCAGGGTTTCCTGGGAGCACTGAAAGTCCTGAACAAAGGTGCATCATCCAAACCAGCATTCCTACCAATTGCTTTGCTTATCTTGTACAAAATGACACAAAGGGAGAGAGCTTTGTAAAATGTTGCCTTATGGTGTTTAACCAAGAGTAGGAAGTGGTCAGACATCTGCCTTACAGCCTGCAGAAATTGGCAGTATTGTGGAGAATTAAATCAGGGAATACAAGAAAGAGAGGATGCCTTCTGCTCTAACAGGAAGAATCCAGCAGATTTCATCCACAGTTCTGTTAAAGAGTGGCACAGAAAACCCAAACACTTCATCTGGGTTTCTTAAGCCAAGCTTTTCACCTGTTTGAATTTGGTTTTTCAGGATTCTTCATTTGGCATCCAAAGATTTGGCCACCAGAAGGATGGTCACTGACAGCAGTAATGGAAGCCAGTGGGAGTCTGCTCTGGTGCTCTCAGAAGAAACAACAGAATTTAAAAGCAAACAAAAAAAGAAACAAAAAAAAAATTGTCTAAGCTTCTAATTTTGGACCATGTTGACAAATACACTTGTGAACTTAATCTGTCAGCCCATCTGTCTCAGCCCCTCAAGTAAAAAATGAGATAGAGTCATCATCTCCTTGCTCAGAGCTGTGAGAACGCATTCATTATTGCTATGAGGTGTGACAGTAGGATACTTACTTGAGTGTGTTAAGAAGAAAGATATTCACAGTCAACAGTGCCAAATCTTCAATTGCCATAAAGTATTTAATTCCTTTTGTGTCTTCTTTCAGTCAAAATCCAGCCAGGAGGTGTATGGGGTTATCTCACAGACATGCTACTATCAAGCACCCTTGTTAAGGTACAGATTACTGTGCTGTGTGGAGTCCAGTGTAAGGTCACAAGTGCAAAGTTATACACATTTATGGCTGTGAGAGGATGTGGAAGGAACCACAGTGCACAGGCAAGTGGTCAGAGAAGAATGGGAAATAACACCTGGTACACTGCAGGGAAAGTCCAACAAGCCGTATTTTAATGAAGAATAATCAGGATTTTGCCTGGATAGAAGAGAAGTAAATGGATTTCAGGGGGAGGGATCAGACCTGCCTGCATCTTTGGAAGGCTTCAAGGGGAAGCCAGGCTTGAGGCCTTTGGTAATCTGCCCAGCTGAATCCTCCTGTGGGTTAAATCTGAGGGGAAAGACAAGTGGACAGGACCACCCCTGCCAGGTGGGCGTGGGGAAAGGCTGAAATGAATTGCTGAGGAAAGGCAGAGAGAAAGGTTTGTAAGAGGCAGTCCCTCGCTAATGAACCTCAAATTATTTTTCCTTCCATAGCTTCAGCTTTGCCTTTCATAAATTTTGAGACACTATTATCTATTTTGGATCTCATGAAAAAATGCTTCTTTGTAACTGATTTTATTGTGGATTTAATTAAGAGTGATTTCAAGGCAACAAGGCAGTTTTCAGCCAAGGCTGTGCCAGTTTATAAGTGGGATGCTAGGACACTTCACTGGGCTCCCTTGCTCCCTGCGCATTCTCCATACTGTGCTCCCAGAGGATCCATACAAACCAGGTCACAGAGAGAGGAAATAGCTCTTGTAATACCAAGTTACACAGCTGGGGAAAACTGACAAGCTTCTGGGCTCATTTATGCTTGTGTGCTTGCCTGTTTTTTCCAGCTGTATCACTTGGCCTGATCAATAATTTTCCTCCACCTGTGAACTGTGCCATATCATTAGCCATGAAATTTTGATCGTGTCTGTTCCTTCTATTACACAGAGATAAGAGGCTGAGTTAGGAAAGAAAAAGCAAAGGATAAGGAAAAAAACCAACAGCTAAACTCTTATGCCAGAAATAACCACACTTCTGGAGACATCTGAAAACTTTTTAAGCCTCACATTTGATAGGCCAATTTAAACCAGATTATGATCTTGATATGATATTCCAGTCCCTCTCCATTCAAGAAAGCATTTCAGGACCCATTCAGTGGTAAACATTATCCTTACGAAGATAAGCATCTCTCTCAGAGGTTTCTTCACTGTGTATGCTCCCCAACAGGACGGGTTTGCTGGTTTTGGTGCAGCTGCCCAAACAGCCAGCCACAGGAACAGGAGCCTCTCCTTCTGGCATTCCTGCCTGGAGGGTGTTTGAGATAATATTGTGACTCCGTGACAGAAAAACCCTTTGGATGCAAAACCTTGCGAAATACAAAGATTTAATTAAATGAAAGCAAACATAGAAAAGTAGCCAGCAAAGTAGGAAAAAATGTATCCTAGTTTTCTTTGACAGATACTTGAATTGAGCAATAAATAAAATTTATTTTGTTCTTCAGCCATGGTGTTTTTCTCTCTTTTCTTCCTTGCTGAAGAACAGCTTGCTTTGACTACCTATTCCCACACATTAGAAGACCTTCTGCTGTGAAAACATTTCTTTGATCCTCTCACCTGCTAAGATTTCCTGTCCTTTGTGAATTCCTCAATTTTATACAGCCCACCACCAACATCTGGTCCTTTTGTTTTGATGTTAAGCATTTTCACTTTTCTCTTGCAGAGAAGTTGGAGAAGCTCATGAACACTTGTTAGCCAGCCCTTCCTCCCAAAGTGTTTCCCTTAGGCAGGCTATCAGTAAGTCTGAATGAGGGGCACCTCTTTTTTTTTTGGCAGGCACTGGTTGAGGTGCTCACAGCTCCACTTTCCATGGCAGAGCAGTTCTGGACACCAGGGTTCATGCTTGGGACTGAAGCACATGCTCCAAAGCAGGGTTTCTGCTTCCAGTAAAAGTACTCTCAGAGTGTGGTATGGCATTCACTGTCACACTGGCTCATCACCAATTCAGTTCTGTGCTTCATAAATTAAAAGTTATTTTGCACAACAGATCAATGGGTGAATTAAAGGCAATTTGCAGTGCTAAAGAATATCTCCAATCGTGAGAATCTTCTTTTTGGTTGGTGACCAGTGACAGAACTTGAGGGAATGACATAAAGCTATATCATAAGAGGTTTAAGTTGGATTTTAGGAAAAGGTTTTTCACTCAGTGGGTGTTTGGGCAGTGGGAGAGGTTCCCCAGGGAAGTGGTCACAGCACCAAGCCTGGCAGAGTTCAAGAAGCATTGGGACAACAGTCTTGGGCATATAGGGTGTTTTTGTGGTCTAGGGCCAGGAGTTGGACTTCAGTGATCCTTGTGGATGCCTTCCAACTCAGGATATACTATGATTCTATGAATAGTGTGTGCCCAAGGCTGCACCAAATAACTGTCTGGCAAATAATACTGAGAACATGTGTAAATTTATGAAGAGTCAAAAGAGAATGTAGTAATGGTAAATATCTTTCCTGGGAAACCCACTATCTAGATATTAATCTTCTATAAATACATCTCTTATTCTGTGGAGTTACAAAGAATAAAAGAAACAGTGACATTTTCCTGTGAAGGCTGAAATTAGAAGTTCATTGCCCATGATCTCTAGGGAGATCATATTTATTTTATTGAACATTTTACCAACACTGGGAAGATACTCTCTTTTCCTGAATATTTTCCCTTTGTCACATTGCCAAAGCCTTACAGAATGATGAATCATTCTTTACTGACAGTAGTGCTATTATTTCTCATTTGTAATGTAAGCAATATTTTTGGTGCAAGAATTTCAGATACTTGATACTGATCTTGCAATGGGACCTATGCCTAGTGCATATTTGAGTCTATGGGGAAGAAGAGCATGGAGACATATTAAAAAAAAATAATAATTCTGTGGTAAAAGTAGGTGATGTTCACAATGATTGCTCATACCAATAGGGCTGCATGGGAGATCCATATCATAAATAGTGGAACTGCACAGGTGAAAACAGAAGTTCAGCAGGAACCATCTGAGGCTGGAGCAGATGAGGGCAGTGGCAGCTGTGCTGGTGCTGGGAGGATCTCTGGGCCCACAATAGTAAGGGGCATTGCAAGACAAAAAACCAGAGAATTTGCAGGAGAGTGCAGCAATGGGTAGAGGATGGGTGGTTGTCATAGCTCAGACTTCGCTGCAGCCTCTTCTGAGGTGCCTTACAGAAGGACAGGAATACATTTAAACCCACATGGCTCAGAAACAAAGCTTATGGGTCAAAACTGTCTGAGAGATAGGAAGAAAGAACAGGCAAATGAGCTGGATCCTGCTCTGGGCAGGCCAAAGAGGTGGTGGCTACAGTGGCAGCTGCATTCCAGCAGCACACTGGCAAGTATGGACAGAGGAGAGCATGATCAAGAGAGTGATGCAATGCTTTGATCTAATCAGTAGAACGACCCCTCTGGGATACTCACCTCTTCCCAATCACTGCATTTCAAATGGATACTGTGGAACTAAAGGATAGAGAGGAAAAGGAGAGAAGCAGGGTAAAGAATACTGAACTTGTCTATTGGTGGCAGTTAAAAAGACATGAGCTAACAAAAAATACCAACCTGGTGAGTCAAGAAAATGTTAGAGGTATGGTTTAACTGTTTGTCTTGGGTTTTGGGAACCAAAGGATAATTTAATGAAAGAGAATGTAAGAAGTTCAAACCTGACTAGATAAATTTTTCTTGGTGCAAAGTAAGTTAGAGAATCGATCAATTCCACCACACATTTCTGGGAGCAAAACCTTAACACATTTTAAAGAGGAATTAAACATATATATAGAGCAAGCAAGAAGTAGGAAGCATAATTACTAAACCAAAAACACTTCAGGAGCTGAGTTGAGCTTTAGTAGAGAACAAGATAGAATTGTGAGGTACAAAGGTCATCCCAATGAGTTCACTGGTCTTATCTGTTGAAGTAATAAGGAATTATCTGGTCATTTCTGGAGGCAGAATGCTATACAAAGAGGATACTTAATCTTGTCTGGCCTGGCTGCATTTATGTGACAATATTCCAGCAGATCTATGAGCCATAGGCCTGAAAAAAAAGGGAAGGATTGAGGAGTGAGGCTTTTTGGCAAAGCAGTTTGTGGTCCAATAATGAAATAGCAGGGGATACTTCAGGTTAGTCCTGAAAGTGCACTGCAGGAGCCATCCAGTAATAGAAGTCATCCATTATCTCTCAGGCACAAATATTTTGAAAGGAAAATTTTCTGCACAAGCTTGGAAAAGATGGCTGGCTCATCACTCTGATGAGATTTCCATAGAGAAGTTACAGTATTTGCAAGGTTGCCAACTTTTAAGCAATCTTCTCTCAGCCAATTTCTTTCTTTCCCTCTCCGCACTACCAAACATTATTAGATCATATTGTGAATGTATTGCCTGCCAAATTTCATATCTAGTTAATCACACTGAGCACTGTGACCTTATAAAAGAATCTTAAACTGATTAAAATCTTTACTCAGTGCCTACACACAAGGAAAAAAAATTCTCACCAACTTATTTTTGAGTACTGTTTATTAAGGCATTTTGATTTATGTTTTCTTCTTCTTTTTGCATTTGATAGATCATACTTCAAAGAGAAAAGCTGGAAAAGAAAGCAGTGGGTCCACCTTAGTTTTGCTCACAGGGAGGAAGAGAATAATGCCAAATATACTCCAGATACCTGGGATAATGCAGATTGCTTTCATATGCATCTTATTGTTCCATTTGTTTGTTTACAGAGAGGCCCATGTGGCTTGTTTTGCTTGATAAAATCATAAAACACATAAAGCAGCTTTACTCTGCTAGAACAGCAGAGCAGGGCTGGCACCAAAGGCCACATCCTGCCACCCTTCTGGCACATGAACTCTGCAGAAGCAGACAATATTGTGCTTCATGATGAATGGCAACCCAAACCAGCACAACCTGCCTGGCTTTGGATCAAGTTTTCCTTTGATTAAAAATACATGAAAAGAAATCTAAACCAAATGTCAATGGCCAAGAGATTCTTCATACAGAAAACAGTGAATGAATATAAACAATGGTATTATGGACGGAACCAAATATATAGGAACAACCCTCCCCCCAACAGTCAATAATCTTGCAGCAGAAACTAAAAATTCTCTACTGGATCCAAGACTGGCCCTTCTAAGGTCCTTCTGGAAGGAAGGACCAGTTTTAACTTCCGGGCCTTAGAAGTTAAAACTACTTGAAGCAGATTTTTCTGTATAGACTTTTTCTTTTCCTGAATGTTTTTTTGTGTTATGGTGCAATAGGAGTTTGTGAAGGTGTCATGTAGGAAGTTTAAATCTGTGCTGCCATGAGGCAAGCACTCTTGTGGCTTCAAGATAGAGAAATAATAACAAAGATGAAGAAAGGTGGATTTTCAAGCAGGACAGAGTGCAATGGAATAGACTACTCCTTTATTTTACTGCTCACACTTGTAAAATCAAAGCCCTGCTGGAGAAAACAAGAATTGCTATTATTTCTTTTCTAGTCCTTTTTATTGCTCCTATTCTAGGAAGAAATGTTCAAAGTAGTAAAAATCAATACCCTCTCTGTCAACTTGCACACCACTGAATGCTAAAAGCCAAGGGGAGCAACAACCCTGAGGAAAAATCTTTTACTTTTGTTTCAACTGAGTTTTTTTAATCTTTAAAGTGAACCAGTGGCGTTGATTTCTAATCCTGGAGTCTTCTACATAAATACTTGCTAAAAACTCTGATACACTTATTAACAATGTATGTTGAAGGATTCAGAAATTAGAATTCCTGTCACTCTTCCAGTGTCTCTGAAGCAGTATTCTGGTGCTAGTCTGCTGGTAATCCCAGAGAGAAATCACCTCTAATGATTTTTTTAATTTATTATTTCTTGTACAAAGCAGGCAGCACACTGCAAAATGAGGGCTGAGGGCAGCAAGTGCAGTACTGATAGTGATGCCTCACATCTCTGCAGGTGAGGGAAGCCCAGCCATCCCAGGACTTGGGCAGAAAACTTTCCACGTCACCTTTGGCATTGTCACTTCTAGTTATGGCTATCCACTGGTACTTTTGGGCTTCAAAAACTTAAAAGAGTCATTTAGACCCACTGAATTCAATGAGACTACTGATGTAACCAAAGTTAGGCACACGCTTAAGTCTTTACTAGGTCAGAGTTTAAAATCCCATTGCAATCAGCACTGTGTAGTACTTTCATGGTTATGAGCTACACAAGATCTTCTATTAACTTGAATCAACGTTTTAGTTCACACTTTTTGTATACAGAGTATTTTCACTTGAGTAACAGCTTATAAGTCTTCTAAACCTCTCCAGTTTATATAGCTATGTAAGTAGCAGAATTATGTCAAGATGCATTTTTCTGTGGTACTCAGTACACAGAGGAGGATTTCCTGATACAAACACATCCTATACTTGCTGAGGAAGCATTCCTGGAAAGTGCCACAGTTGGTGATTTCACAGCTGCAAATCAAATTTTCCCCTAAGAATTATGCAAGGACAGTGGGTGGGATTTGTGCTTCAGATTTATGCACAGGTTAAATACTGAGGGACAGTATTTAACAACGTATGACCTGATTCATATCCCAATATCACTGCCTAAAAAATTATAAAATAAAAATTGTTAGGAAATTTTTTCTAAGTTTTTAAGTGCAACAGCAGTTGTGGTCTGGCACACCAGAGTTCAAAGATGACAAGGATGACATGGAGGATAGCTATGTGGGAGCAGGACTATCTGGACTGTCAACTTGGCACATCAGTGTTTGGCAGGGACAGAAAAAGTGGATAAAATAATATTTTTCAGCAACTTGCTTCTCAGCACTTGGTTTTGCAGTAGCTGAAGATAGTGATGACTTTTTTTCTTTTTAATAAAAATTGATGACATGACTGCATATTGGTCTGGGATTTTGAGCAGTATATATTTTTATAACATGAGATCAAATTCTGCAATCCCCTGGTGACCTTGTCCAACTGTTCTCAGAACAGACTACTGATCTGAAAGATCTCAGCCACTTCATCTATTAGTCGGAGTAATCTTGTTCTTTCTTTCTGAATCATTATGTATGTATTTCTCTTTATCATCTTTGTCATCTTATTTCAGTCTCTCCCTTTTTGTCAAGGTCAGTTAAGTCAACCAAGGGAGAAGTACAAAAAACCTGAGAACTGATTAGAGTAAGATGGTGTAAATTGATGAACAGCAGAACTCCCAAAAGTTGCATCAGGAAAATAAATGGTGTGTTATTGTACATTTCATGATTGTTTGCTTGTATGACATGTAAAACAACTGCATAAAGGGTGAATGGTTTTGTTACTCCTTGTTATTAGGATTTCACTGTTGTTCCCAGTAGATGTTTTCATGGAATCTTCCTAAGGACATTTTGGCAAACTTGATCTACAGGGACAGAGAAAGTGAGCCTTAATTTCAGTTTCTATGAGGATCAGTGAAGGGAGAAAAGGAGATGACAAAAAGGAGTACTTCAGACTAAACTCTTAATTTGTTAGACAGCACTGCTCAAATCCTACATCACTCCATTATCTCCATGACCTAGCCATAATACAGGTACAGCTTGTGTGAAGCATATTTCCAGAACTGCTACACGTTTACATCTACAGTTTGAAAAATCAGATATTGAGCATCTATGAAAAGATGACCTTCCACCAATTATTTCCCACACACATTTTTCTGACCTTTGTTTCATGCATACATTCATCTGACTGGACTTTATGCTGCAGTTGGCCTTCTTGGTGGAACATAGTTAGGTTTCTGTCCCAAAACCTTATTCTTTTCTTGGCTCCCATCCTGATTCATGTGTACCCAAGACCATAAAACATAAGTCCAACTTAAATAAAATCAAAACAATTCCTAATCTTCTGTGTCTCTGATGTTTTCGTGATCAGTTTGAGTTTGTTATACAGACTAAAGTTTTATTCATTAACCTAGAAAGCTTTATTTGTTAACCTTCAAACTAAAAATGTGTATCACAAGAATGACTTAATCACCAAGCCATTAATTTCCACATAGGGAAATAAATAATTGCAGCCCTTTTTTATAATCCCCTTAGACAAGTAATATCAGTGTCTGACTGATTGTTAAGTAGGATTGACTACTGGCTAGTTTTAATTTCAAGCCAAATCTTCTACCTGTTTCTTTTCTTGTACATGGCTATGGTGAAGATTATCACAGACTGCATACAAAAGTGAAACACAAAAGGATCACTGAAAAAACCATCCAGACAAAGACATGTAATAGCTACTGAAAAAAAGCATATTGCTTGGCAGGTGCCATTAAGCAGTCATATTTTTCTGGCCATATTTTGCTGTTGACCTGTTCAGAAATATATTTGGAATTGTAAACTTTAATCTGTTTCAATTTTCCTGACAAAATCTTTCTAACAAATACATTATCAAATACAAATACTTTCTAACAAAGGATTATCATTGTCTTTACATGTCCCATTAGGTCAAGGGCTGTATTGTGTGCTGGCACTGCAGCTCCAACCCCCTTTGGCCACTTTTATTCACTCCCAGTTAGCTCTCCTGGACTGTAATGCTTCAGTCACAGAATTAACACCCCACAGAGAGATGGGAATATTTTGCAGAGCTCAGGCCAGAAAAAGCCAAACAAAGAGCCCTTATCTGTGGGTGCCTGTGTGGGTAGGCTGCCACAATTCCAGTGTAATTCATGGACACTGGGTATTTGCATTGCACATGTTCAGCAGAACTTGAAGCTCAAAGGGCAAAGTATACTCTTGATAATCCTAGGAACCTATATCATGTTACTCAGATATCCCAGTAAGGTCTGGAATTTAGTTTAGAAGCTTTATTTTAAAGGCAAACACCTTATAATCTGTCCTCTAAAAGGACCCTCCCTGTTGGACAACAATGCTTTGAAGGGAGAAGCAAAATATTATTGCTAATCTTTCATTAACCTCTCTTGCTGTTACTCCTGAAGCGCCAGATCCTAGTTTCATCTGAACTTCATTTCCCCCTGAGATACAAATCTTTCCATCCTCTCAATGGGTCCATTTTCTTCTATGATGTCTTTCCTGTGGTTTCTTCATATATTGTTTGAGTGGGATGGGTACTATTGGGCAGTCACTAAAGTTCAAGACGTAATTCCAACAATTTTCTTGGGAGCATGTTTGAGTCCAGATGATTCAAACTCTTTATTTGGCAGAAGACTCCCCTAGTTAAGTGGGAATATTGCCTGTAAAAAAGAAATGGGCTCCAAATGTTCTTGTAAGAATGAGGTCCTGTGAAGGCATCTATTCTGTAGTAGCAGAAGTGAATAACATTGAAAATCACAGATTTCCTCCTAGGAGAACCTCTGGAGCTTTGGACAATGATCAAGAACATTTGGGGCAGAATTGTCTGAGCAGAAGTCACAAAAGCAGAAATTTTTCTGGCAATGTTCCAGTAACAGAAACAAGAGACTTCTGTAGTTTTGGGGGAAATAAAAAGTTCACTAAAATTTTAAAGACTGAAAAGCAATAATTTTTATTTCAAGTCCAAACAGAATTTATTCAGAACTATATATCCATCCTTAATTATTCTTCACTGAGTCCTCTCAAACAGGACAGTCCAGAGCTACAAGTACCGAATGGATGAAATTTCTGTGTTGCAGTCTGTTGGAACCTGCCACTGCTTTTCAGGATTGGTGCCTCAGCTCATTTCCCTGCATGTCACTTTTCCCCAATATAAAATAATGGTATTCTTTCTGTTTTTGCAGGTTGGACCACACACTGTTTTTCAGATTTCATGGCAAATTATTGGAAACATGAGCTAGTGGTATTAATTGCACACTAATGATTCACTCAGTGGTCAATTATTAATTATTACAGGTCTTGTTTTACTCTTGGTTGAAATGAATTGTTAGGTACTTGGAAATTATTATTAATACACAATAACTCCATCAGTTTTTGCAGCACTCTATTTTACAATTCAATTTCAGGGGAATGTACTTTCCAAACCTTTACATTGAATGGTAAGGCAGATACAAGCATTGAAGCCAAATGCTACAGTGAGATTCCTCAGCAGCACAGACACATGGTTAAGAGCTTTTAGCTTTCTTTCATGGGGGATTACATACAACCCGAAGTATTTGGCTGATGCACTGTGCCTGGTTTGGTCCCTGCCTCTTAATAGGAATGCAAGAAGGGCATTCAGGAGCACTGTGTAAGTTGCCCATGGTCATTCCTGGAACTAAAGCTACATCCCCACAGACAACCCATGTAAAGTGGCCAAGTGCAAACTTGTGGGCTCATGACTGAATTCTCTTGTTTAGCTGCTGAGCCATTCTCTAAGGAGGCAGTGGATCTACAACTAAACTAATTTTCCAGGGTGCCAAGCTAAGCTAAACACTTAGAGTAATGCTGAGTGTGGTTATATCTTCTGGTGGCATAATTACATTCCCTCAGAGACAAAAAAAGGGAAAAAAGGTGTCATAAATCTACCAGTTAACCCTTCAGTTCACACCTCCTTAGTACAGAAGGACCACTTTTCCACCCTAAAACATGTGTCCCTGCAGAGCTGATTCCTGCAAAGACACAACTTCATCTACTCCTTTTCTACCATGTTGAATGTCTCACCACATGAATTGACTCAAATTAAAAGCTGTGGCCCTTGTGGGAATATTTTCCCCAGTGGTTCTGGCCTTAATGAAACTAAATATTAAATCCTCTGTGTCTGGCCTTAAAACTCTGTTTTCCTGTGTCCAGCCTCATTCAGTGCTCTATGATTCCCATTCACTTTACACACCAAACCCAGATTTTGGCTTACATCCCCATAAGCAGTCATGCTCAAGAGATATCTAAGCCTCACACATCTGTAAGCCAACTTGCAGTCCAAAAAGGTCTTACTAGCTTAAATAATTTAATTGCTTACTGGAAAGAATGGCTAGGAAATAAACTAATCATGATTCCACAGGCTTTAAAATAGCTTAGTGTTTCTTTGTGAAGATGTAAGAGCTTCCTGTTTTCACTGTTTTCATCTACTCTTGGGGGCTTCATTTGTATCTCAGTTTTTTAACTCCTGCTGCTGACCAGAAATGACTTGTTAGAGAAGCCCAAAGCTGGAATTAGGAAGGAGTTTAGAGCATCTATATGAATGATCAAAAAGGAGCAAGGGACCACCAAGGCAGAGTTTCAGGACCTTGGGGTGAGAGATGTCCACCAAGGGCTCCAGAAGAATGTAGTAACTGAGCCATAATAAGGCTCAGTGGGACTCGGAGAGTTTTGGTGACCTTCTCTTGAGCTGCAAAGCACCCAGGGCAGCTAGCCAGGCTAGCTCAGCAAGGATCATGTGGCATAATGGTTAAAATCTTGGCACCTATCTCAGGTCTTCTTCTACTGGCATTCTCAATGGTACGTTTGTATTAGTGTTAAGAGATTTGGGAAAAAAAAATACTTTGGTACTGTTTTATATGGAAGGTGCACAAACCCTGAAAAGACTGCTCACAGTGTAAAGTCAAGAGATTGGCAGACAGACAAGCCTAAACTAAAGAGATGTCTGGTTAAAGGAATTCATCCCACAAAAGACCACCTGAAAATTTAGGGGATTTTGCACTGCATTGAACTACTAAAGGCTTCCATTGGCAATGGCTCTCAAATTTCTGAGGCTGCTCAACATGCCTGAGTTTTACAAACTGTAGGTATTTTTTAAAGCTTTTTGGGTTACTTGATTTCCTACTCCAGAGCAAATACCAATTTTTCATTTTTCCCCCCTCATAATATGTAATATATGTAAATGTTGAAATCTTGCTATAGAAATCAAATTGAGGAAGTCTGATTTAGAGACAAAAAGCATGCCCTTTGGAAAGTATTAAAAAATTGTTCAAGAAAAATTTTAGAGAAAATTAAGTATGCTGCTATGAAATATGGGTTGAAGACCAGAAAAAAAGTCAGTAGCACGTGCTAATAGAAAAGGCAAAACAAAATATGACACAAGGATAAAATTCAAATGAAATGGTCTCCTTTGTTTGGATTAAACATTTCCCCAATATCAACAAGTTCCGACAAAATATTTCAATTTTGCCAAAATTGCATTTCCTGGCAGAAATGGACAGTAAAAAGGTTTTGACTAGCACGAGCACACATATGCCAAGTGATTCCTTTTGTGTGTTGTGGTTTTCATCCACTGTGGAGTGAACTTTTACTGAGCCTCATTCATTCATCTGCCCCACCATAAAAATGCACGGCTATTTTAAGCACGTCATAAAGTGAACCATGTCACTTGGCCAGGCTGCCCAGTTGCACCCACCCCACACCCAGCCTTGCCACCCCTCGGGATGCATCAGCCCCCACGAGCCCAACGGGAGCAAGGACAAAGTGCCTCCTTCTGGAGATGTCCGTAACTTCAGCTCACCCCAGCAACCGGGATGGCTCATAGAGAGATATCTGCATTTCTCCTTCTCCCCGCTTTAAAGCAGCTTTCTTTGCGTAAGGAAAGCTGCTATCTCTGTTCCGAGCACTGAGCCAATAAAGCCATCACAAAAGGAATCTGTTGCCAGAGTCCAGAAAGGGTTAAGGCAGCAGTTGGAGAGGTTTGGGGTGACGTGTGCTTCTGGACGCCTGAGAAGTCTCTTGAAGGTAGTTCCCCTCTGGTGAGGATGGGAGCGTGCTGAGGTCTGAAATCCGAGATGCCTCGCAGCCTGGAGCTGCTGAGGTCCCAGTAAAAGCTGTTTGCCTGCCTTCCCTTCCCGAGCAGTCACACCGCTGCACTGGCCTGGGCAGCATGGAGCGAGCACCCTGGACACTTGTAGGACTCACTCTTCTGCAGCTCCTGCTCATCTCCTGCTTGCCAAGAGGTACTGTAAGAGAGCGTGTGTGTTCCCGGCATGGTCGAATGAATCCCTTTCCTTCAGTGTGGTCAGAGGGGTTTGATCTCGTGCGCTGTCATGGGAAGCAGAGAGATCTGCAGGGATAGCAATAATAGAAGGAAGAGGCTCTGCCTTATGTACTTTTCTTCTTGTCAGCATGGAGTGTATGTGTGTGTAGGTTTACCCAGGAATTTTCAGGCAAACTTAATAGCCTTAAAGAGAAACAACTGGCTGAATTTGTTTGCCAATGGCCATTAAGAAAAAGGTATGCAATCACTTTGCTTATTACTCCTTTTATTTTCTCAACACTCAGTGCTACGGAAATGATGATAAAAAGAGGCATTTAAGTCTCTGAATTGTAAAGCGTAATTTGTTTAGTTTGGCAAGACAGAGATTTTCCTCTCCAGCCCCAACACCAAGAATGAAGGCAAGGGAGAAAAAAGTGAAGGAAAAAAAGAAAACAAAACCCACACATTATTTCCAATCTGGGATTTAGTTCTTCCAGTATTATTCTCTTGAAAGGGAAGCCTTGTTAAAGCAGAACAATCTTTTTTATACTCAAGCCCCATCCCAGTTTCTGCTGAACCAGCACGTATTATCTTGATAAGGTTGAGCAAAAGCATTTACTGTTGAGTGCAAATTTGCTGTAGTTATGGCCACGAACCTGGGCTGTTTACACCTGGAGGTGTCCAGACCTGCTTGCAGCAGCTGGCTGTCAGCATCGTGGGCTGCTTTCTTGGGAGCTGCAGCCCTAAGAACTGGGAGGTGAGGGGCCCTCAATTCACTCACCCTTAAAGCTGCTGCATATTTCGACACTGCTGACTCCTCTCACCAGGGGAGCTGTCAGATCTGCAGGCACTCATCTCAATGACTTTAAAGGATTGGTGTCAAGGATGGTGCTTCAGAGGCCCTCTCAGCAGGGCTACAGCAGAGTCTGCCTCTGCTGTGCCCTCCCCTGCCAGCCCCTAAGGACACAGGGAACAGTTGATGACCAGGATCATCTGCCCACCAGGCTGGCCAGCAGCACCTGCAGCCATCCTGGGAGGCTGGCCTCCTGCCAAAGCTCCCCCAGGGTCACAAGCACAGGGAGCTTCTCCCCACCTCTGTGCCACATGCACGGACTTGTCCCTGCAGTGGCCTGTCCCTCAGACACGTGCCACCTTGCACACTGGCCAGGCAAGGTGGCTCCATGGCTTGTGCCATGTGCTGGAGTGGCACAGAAGTAGCCCTGCCAGTGGCAGAGCATCCCTGGGCACAGGCTGTAGCCGTCAGGCATAAAAACCCCTCCTGCTGCAGGGGCCAGGGGGACACGAGGGCTGTGGGGCTGTGAGCTTTGTGCTGGTTGCCCCAACGCCCCCTCCTCGCACACCAGGAGCAGTGTGAGAAGAGCCTGCGGGACACATGGATGTCAGCTGTCCCCCTTGCCCCCTGCCCTTCCTTGCCATGCCTCCCCTGCCCTGCTGCTGGTGGTGGAGCGGCTCTGGCATTTGCTTGGCACACAGCTGGCAGCATGAGGGGCCAGAAGCCCCCCGCTAGCCACAGCAGGAGGGGCTCTCAGAGACAGGGGAGCCACTCAGAAGTGCAGTGGCCTTAACATGTCAGGGCAGGTTGGAAAATAGAGTTTTGTCTCCTCCCCACAGATGTATCCAATTTTTATCCATATTTATCACACCCAGTTGCACAGGGCCTGCCTCGAGAGCTGGGGGCAGGAGTCAGGGCGGTCTGGGAATTTACTTTTTGGAATAAACTTGGAGTGTAAGTGACTCATGTTTCCTTAAAAATATATGTGTGTTTTTGTGTGTTTCTGCCTATCTAAACCCTTCCCAACCTCTCTTCCCATCCCCCTCCAGCCTCTGTCTAGAGAAGTGAAGGCCAGATGCACTCAGACACATCCAGATGCATTCAATCTTAGCAAATGGGTTACTTCAGTTCACATGTTTAGGTTCCTAGCAAGGACAAAGGGAAAGAGACTTGCTTTTTATTTTGGAAAGAATGCTGGGGTTACTTGCTTTTGACCCTGAGGTCTCTTCAAGTAGCTCCCAGGAGTCCCTGCAAGCCTGCCAATGCCCAGGATTTTTCTCTCCACCAGCCTTGAAGGATCCCTGATCACCACAGGACGATGCAGTTGTCAGCAGCAGGACCTCCCCTGGGCATGTGCATGCCCCTGTCCCTCCTGCAAGAACAGGGACATGGAGAGGGGCAAACTGGAAGGAAGGCCACAGGGCAGGGAGGCAAGCCATCAGAGGGACAGAGGCCTGGCAGACTGAGGGCATCTTCAGTCCTTGGTTAGGGCTGGACTACACACTCCACAGGAGATGTAGGAACTAAAGTCTGAGGAGGGTTGCTGCAGTCTGTGTGGACTGTTTCTATATGGGCAGCATTAACTGCAAGTTAAGTTGTCAACAAGTTGCAGGTCTCACACCATTACAAGAGGCAAGTCCTCAAGACAGGTCCAGCACCACTCCTCTACGTTTAGGACACGAGCACATTCTCATGTTATGTGGTCATGAATTTCAGTACTGCAGCTGCTTCTTCTCCGCAGATTTCCAAACATTCTCCCCTGTTGCAGAAGTCTAACATCATCAATGCTGTCACTTACTCAAAAGTTCTACATTCATTACCTGTTCCTGTTCCTTGTCTTGCAGCACAGAGAAAACAAATTCTCTTCCCGATCGTACTAGTATAATTTTTCTGCCCAGAATAAGATCCTGTCCCAGAAAGAATTGAAGCCTGAAGGGTGATGTGGCAACCTCTGAAGAGCCTTAACCTGGCTATTTCTTCCTGCCACAGCTTTTCTCAAATGAAGCCACAAGGCCACAGTGCCAATAATAAGATCACAAATTCCAGGTCATAAATACTGAGAAGAAACTAAAGGAGAGGAGTATTTAAAAAAGACAGTTGAATTAGTGTACATTTATTAAGTGGACAGATTCCACTAAGTATTGTAGATTTCCTCCTGTGTTCTTTCACTGGCTTTGATTCTCTTTTGAAATAGAAATCCTTTCTTTTTGCCTCTCCCCACTTGCCACTATGTGAAAGCACACACTACAGGCAGAAAAGGATGCTAACTAACTCTGTAGAAGCAGCAGTCTAATTACTCAGCAAAGGTCTGTGACCATAAAGTAAGCAAACTGAGTAAAACTAAAACAGGGATGTATTTTAGCTCCTCTTTTAATTAGCCCAGCTGCTGAAAAGAGTAATAGGCACATAATTTCTAAAGAGAAGAGAGACAGCATTTTAGAGACAGCATTGTCCCTTTCATCCTCTTAACACATCAAAGAGACAAATAGACATAATTTGCACAGTAGTTTATTGGAGGCAAAAAGGTTAACAATAAAGACCTGCACTTTCCTTTACTATTAAGAGTTTGGGGTACATCATTTTCCAAGAGCCCCAGTAAAAGTCTCTTAAAGGGAACATCCCTCTTCCCTTCCAAGGTGTCTTCCTCTTGGCCTCACTGAAATCAAATGGAGAATTTTACTGTTCATCACAACGGAGCCACAGTTTCAGCTAGTGTTGCACTCAAAGCATTTCCTGTTGTCAATGTCCACAGAGCTGATTGCTGTGGGGTGAGGCTCAGATTGCATATCTGTATAATGGTAGTAAAGACAAATAAGAAAACAGAAAAATGAGACGAACCTAGAGAAAGTGTAAGTTGCTACTAGGTTTCATCTCTGTTGAAGCTGTCTTCTCTTTAATGAGAAATTAAAGAATCCTTTCAGGATTATTACATGGCCAAACATTCCCTACTAACAGCCTTAAGAAATTGCTCCTGCAAAATCAACTGCTTGTTTCTTCAGCAGAAGACAGTAGGTGTTGTTGAGCATCATGTTGAAAAATTAAGATGAAATCAAATACAAAGGGGCATGTTCTCATCTGTGAAACATGAAATGGTTAAATAATTACTTCGAAAAAGTCATCCTCTATGGACTCAAATTCTAGAGATGTATCTATCTGTTTGTATCTGGTCTTACTTACACTGCACTGTTACTGCAAATGGCACCTTTCAAAGCAATTTGAAATAATATTTCTTTGAGCTTAAGTAGTATTTACCAATGTACTGATCAATAAACTGATGCATGGAAGGAAAACTTTTGCAGGATAACAGAATGGACTTGTAGCATAGGAAATTCCCTGCAGGGGCAGATATGACAAACTGG
Organism: Irena cyanogastra; assembly: GCA_013397155.1. Lineage (NCBI taxonomy): Eukaryota > Metazoa > Chordata > Aves > Passeriformes > Irenidae > Irena > Irena cyanogastra. The sequence continues at coordinate 910,406 of VWZV01009464.1, read as the reverse complement.
TTTTTTGCTCAATCAGTTGTCTGATCTCTCCACATAGTAGCTACTGTCAGCACAAATACAGGGATGGGAATGGGAAGTCAGGGAGAGGAGGGAGAAAAATGTCCCATCTCAGCACTATGGGCTTATATCAGCTTAAAGTGACTGTACTCTAAAAAATCCTCATTCTTCCAAAGAAGTGGAAGACACAAGAGACAATTGGTATAACTGGGCTTGCTTCAATTCACCTTAGTTCTTAGCTACACAGTTTTCCCAGCTCTCAAATCTTCGCAGCAGAAATCCTTTTCTATCTAGCGAGGTATCTATGATATACAAATTCACTATGGCAAAGATTAGTCAGCTGAAGCTGACATTTCACCATGATGAGCGGCCTGACCCACCCCTGAGCCAACAATGTGCTTGTGAATCTGCTCCTGAATCACCAAAGCTTTAAGCCTGATCTCAGCCCTGGGGATGAGGGAAGGCAGCAGCATCACTGAGGTGAATTGAAGCCAACAAAGGGACCCCTGTCTGGGAGCATCGCCTCCAACTGGTGTCCTACAAGATCATCACTGACAGCCTCTAGGATCTGACATGCTGTAGGGATTAGGAGGTCTTGCTAGGTGCAGATGTAGGTAGCAAGCATGAATGTGCTGCCATCTCAACCTGAAAATGTTGATCTCCCTCCTCACAGTCCTGCTCAGGCCTGACCCAGAGCACCAGGTGAAGTGTTGTGTTGGGCTGTGCCAGGCTCCTGAGCCAAGCAGGTTTCCCTCCAGCACATGCCCTGGACGTTTGCGTGCTTTCCCAACACAGGCATTTCTTGCTTGGTTTCCATGGTCTTGAGCTGTTTCCATGTGAGCTGTTTATGCCTGGATTTAATGGGCTTTTCTTCCATCATTAAAATCTCATAAATTAATCAACTGTTTATTTGCCTGTCCAGAGTCTTGTCTGTTCTTTACAGTTAAATGTTTTGCATGGGTTGTCAAGCAGCTTCTTCCGGCTTGTCCCAAAATCAAAGACACAGTCACTGCCTGCAAGCCAGACTGCCTGCTTTGGAAGATTATCAAAGTAAAGCTCACAAAACACCCCACAATTATCTCTGCCACAGCTGGATGAGGCCTTGCTTTCAGTATTTTACTCAGTCAATAAATCTTCCCCCACTTTTCTCTGCCTCGTTCTCTTCTGTTTTTGGGTAGTAATGGCCAAGTGTGTGTGTGGGAGCTGCCAGTAATCACTGCCCATCCCCAAACACACAGGGGAGAGCAGGGTTATGCCTCTGCCTCCCTGGAGCACAGGCTGAGCTCAGCCACACAAACAAACATTGATTACACACATAAGTGACTCTCTGCATATCCCCCTTAAACTTCTGAGGCAAAGGTTGTATTTGTCTTTTTTCATTAGCCCAGAGATAAAACAAAAGAGATCCTGCTATTATTAAAGGGAAATAATATTTCTTTAAAGACTAGCTTCTACAGAACATCAAAATAATAGATTCCATGATTTCTGTGAAGAAAATCCTAGAAAGGCCACTTAAAAAAATCTCAAATGCACATATTCCCTTGTCAAGGCTGTATAAATTGCCCAAACTGCAGAAACTGAGAACCTGAAAGGGAATTAAATTGTCAGTAAGTCAAATGACAGTTTATTTTCATTGTCTAAGTTGAGACAAAAGAAGTGAGCAAACAGCATTTCTAGGTGGCAGCAAGTATATTTTTACAATTTTTTAAGGGCCAAGATCTGCTGCTCCCTTCTTAACACTAAATATTACCTCAAGATCAACTTATTCTATAAATACACAAATTTGATCCACCAAGAATAAGTGTGGCCTCTGCATTTTGGCTCTGTTGTGTACACAAGCTCTACACAGGAAAATAAATATGCATATGCACACATTCACACTCTCTACCTACATACAAATACATGTGTAATATTTTAGGGAAGAATACAGTAATTTAGGTTGAAAGGGATCTCTGGATGTCACATGGTCCAGCCCATCTCTTGGTGCTAACTTGAAAGTTGTGTTGCTCACAGCCTTATCTTGCCAGGATTTGAGTTCCTGCAAGGATGGAGACATTCCTTTGTCACCCCAAGGTAACTTTGCCTGTGAATATTTGGATCATTTTACAGACAAAAAATTCTCCTGGATGATATATCCACTTTATTAATAGGCTTTAGCAAGCTTGAGATAAATTAGATTTCTATCTTGAGTTAGAAAAAAAATGAGAATAATGAAAAAATGAGGAAAAAAAGAGAATTTGAAAGATGCTTTACTCAAGCTCTGAGTGTTGGGTAGTTATTTCCGAGTCAGACTTTAAAAGAGTACTGCTTCAGGAAGGAAGGAATGAGACCCCCAACCCATACACCAGAGACACAGCTATTGTCTGCCTGGTATGGTGAGATGTATCAAACTGAGTGTCAGTTCTACGGAGATAATTAGACGTGTGTAATTAATTTTCTCTGCAATCTAAATCAGATACGATTCATAGATAAAGGGCTTAATTAAAAGGGAATAATAGCCATAGGTTAAGAAGCCCCAGCCTGGCCAGGATGTCTGACTGCCATTCTGGAAATTAGAAGTCATGAGTTTAATTCCTGACTGTACTATTGTTTTTGCCTGGGACCTTGAGCAAAGTCACTTCACCTCCCTTGTGCTTCATTTTCCCATCTGGAAAGAGAACTTTGTAAAGCACGTCAAGATCTACAGGCAAAACTGCTGCACACTAAGATGATTTCAATGCAAGATTTCACTACTGGAATAAAAAACTACAGAACCTTATTGGATGGTAGGAACAGCTTTTTCTTTTTGGAAAGATTATAGGGGCAGAGAGGGGGGATGGAAAGGTTTCAGCACAAACAGCAGCCTCATACCTAAACTTAGAGCAGCAATGGACTCTCCCTGGTCGGTACACCAGGCATAAGGGAAAGGCTCAGTTCTGAGGAGCACAAAGGGCTGCATTTCATTTCCCAGCCAAAGGGCAAAA
>VWZV01009464.1:778097-907430 GCA_013397155.1 Irena cyanogastra | reverse complement strand
CCAACAAAAAAAAGAAGAAGAAACAGTTTGGTGGTCCTTTTTTTATGGAGTCAGTACAAATCATTAGGGGAGAAGATAAGCTTCCAGCAACCAGGCTTCATGGGGTCATAGAGAGTCAAGTGAGACAGAGCAGCAAGGCTCAGTGGTAGGGAGCTCCAGCAGGCACAGTAATTAGGTTATCAGCGACAATGAAACAAAAAACAGTTGTGTCAGAAGGGAGACAGGTACAGGCATGGATGGGAGTGTTTCACCTTAGAGATGTATGGCTCGTTTCATGACAAGGCAACCCTGTTACTCAGAGTTTAATACACAAGGAAAAAGGTTGTTACTTAACTATGATTTAAAAAAAAAAAAAAAAAAAAAAAAAAAAAAAAAAAAAGAGGATAGAAGGAGAAAAAAAGAGCTAGTCTCATTAAGTTTCCTTCATGTCTTATCTTTCTAGTCTGCTCTCTCTTTTTACTATCAAACTCCATGAAATCAGTCATCAGGGCTGTCAGCTGGTTAGAAGGCATGCTGACAGCTCTGTGCACTCCTTGGATCTCTCTTTGTAGAATTTAGACAGCACACTGGTGGGGAAAGACAGGATCTGCACTTATTGTGGCAGTCCTGAGTCACAGTCTGAGGTTGTTTCTTTAAAGGGTACTTCCAGCATAGCTTAGATATCATATGAAGTTATGCTAAATAATAGAAAGGTGTTACCATATTAGAAATGCCAGGCAAAACAAACCTTTAAAAAAAAAAAAAAATCTTGTTTCCTTTGGCAGTGAAGTCAAATGTGCTTCTGGGTGAAAATAGGGAGTGAAACCAGCTAAAATCTAACTTTAAAAGTGGCCTTTATTGGTGAGCCCCTTAGAATAGCAAATTCACAAGCAGAAATACAACCAAAACATAGTATCGTAGTTTAAATAATCTATACTAAATATGATGCTTTAAATCAGTCCTGCAATCTGAAGAAACTTTCTCATGTGATATCATCCTCTGTGGTTTTTACAAGATGTTTTTCTCACCACAGAAGTGGGAAGGCCTTGCAGAGAAAGCAAACATATTCCTTCCCTCTGGTCTGTTTGCTTCCTCAGGCTGGCACTGCGAAACTCCTGCGTGTTCTTTAGACATGCAAACCACGCTGACATTTCAGGCACATGCTGCTACTTAGTTTGGGTTTTTCTGGGCTCAAGACCTTGGCCAGCCTCGTGCCATCCATGATCTGACAAACCACTGGATAACAGATCCTGCCAGTCCTCATCAGAGAATGGATTATTTCTGTGTGTCCTCCTCTCCATTCTCTGCAGAGTACACGGTGATCAATGAAAACTGCCCAGGAGCTGAGTGGAATATCATGTGTCGGGAATGCTGTGAATATGACCAAATTGAGTGCATCTGCCCAGGACAGAAAGAAAGAGTGGGCTACACCATTCCCTGCTGCAGGAACGAGGAGAACGAGTGTGACTCCTGTTTAATCCACCCAGGTATGTGTGTGGCTATGCTGTGTTCACACCAAATCTTTGGCCAAGGCACCATGGCAGATGCTGGGCAGGGCAGTGGTGAACAAGCACATCTCATTGAGGCATGGGATTGGTCTTGCATTCCGTCAGGAACTTCATCTGCCACTCAGCTGGCAGCAGCAAGACACTTGGCAAGGTTCCCCCAAAGCAGGTAGCATCACTGGCCAAGAAAACCCAACACTTTCTACTAGTAGTGTTGTCCTCAGGATGTCTTGGGCATGCTTGGAAGCTGCCAAAGGGTGACACTATAGCTGGCTTCACACCAGGAGTGTTTTTGTGGTACTCTTGGTTGATTTGCATCCCCAAAGCAAAAAAGGAGAGACAGCTTGGAAGTCCCACAAACAAGGAGGAAAAAGAAAAGTGAAAGGTGATAGGAGGAGAGAGCAGGAGGAGCTAGAACTAGTTTAGAAATCATCAGAATTATTTAGGCTGGGCCCAAGTGGCATCAGCACACACATTCAGACTCCTGAGAGAGGCATTTACAGTTGAGGCAATGAGATTTAGAGGTTTAGGCAAATCAGACCGGGAGTTTGGTTCCAAATCTCAGAGTCTGAGCTGCCTAGGGCGTGGAGGCTGGGCATGGCTCCCAGTGGGAAAGCTGTCAGCACCTCCACAGTCATTAACGTCATTGGCATTTTCTGTGGAAAAGACAGAGAGGCTGCTCCTCTTCCTGCAAGACAACCCACCTTGGCTTTCATCTAACACAGTGGCTCTCTTTTTAGGTTGCACCATCTTCGAGAACTGCAAGTCCTGTCGCAATGGCTCCTGGGGAGGGACACTTGACGACTTCTACATCAAGGGAATCTACTGTGCAGAGTGCAGAGCTGGCTGGTATGGAGGGGACTGCATGAGTAAGTGTCCTACACGGGCAGGGAGGGATGTCAGGGCAAGGGAGGGGTGTGACAGAGCCAGGGCCATGCTGTGCCTTTCCAGCTGTTCCTGTACAGCAACTCTTGCAAAGGGCACAAGCAGGAGAAGGCGAACACGACCAGGCAGTAAGCAGATCTACAATTAGGAAAAAAACTTCTCTCCCAGTGCTTGTCTGAGAGGAATTGGACTGGGCCTCATATCATGGCGGGTTAGAACCCTACTAAATGTCTGTTTGGGTTTGGTTTATTTTAAAATTTTAACTACTGTGACTCCAGAAATCTTCTGTAATCTGCATTTCTTGGATGCATTTCATAATAGCCCCTGAGCACAAGCACAAACATTTACAAGGGCAACAGCTTTATCAAAGAGCTCACCCTCTGTCCTCCTCCAACCCCTGCCAGCCCCAAGGATATCACAGTGTTTCTTTCTTCTGCCACACATCTTCAACACACTTCAAGGCACCTCTAGAAAACACTGTCTTGCAGCTTCTGGTTATGTCACAACAATGAGTGTTTCAGGCCCTGGTAGCATTATCTAAAGGTTTTGTTCCTGACAGTATACAAAAGCTCCTGTTTTTTAGTTCTGCTAAGTTGCGAATCCCAATTCTGTCTTTCAATAGTTAATTCCATCAGTTAACTGTATGGCGTTTAAGACTGGTATTTCCTTCACCAGTTTCCCTCCAGTGAAGGTGAAGTTCCCTTTCAATTTTTATTGACTGTCTCTTTGTTCATATTTCGCTGGAAGGGATAAAAGCAGAGTCTGCTTTCCCTACTCTATTCTGTCCATTGTGCTTTATACCTTGTGTCCTCTTAGTCATTGATTTTAAAGCAACAATTAACTTGCTTTCACAACACTGCCCATGACCATTCAGGAGGTGAAAGCATATAAAATAAAATCATTGCTTCAAATAGCAGAACGTGGGGAATCAACATGTTTCAGCAATTGAGCTAACTCAACCTTGAGGCTTTGGAAGTTGATCAACCGAGTCCCTTGCTGTTTATGGTGTGATTTCTGAGAACACTTTAAAGTCCCATTTTCTCTAGGTCCATGCTAGAGCTTCTCTGGAATTTTTTTTTAAAAGCAGAACCCAGAAAGACTCATTAACTCATCTAATTTTTCCTCCATGTACCTGAATATATTGGTTGCCTACAGTATATTTCAGTTTATTCTTCCCACTTGTATTGAAGCAAATACACCCTCATACAGAGGTCTATTCGAACATTTTTGCAGTACTGAAATTTTGGACAGCTTTATCTTATAGTGTTTTTCTTACTACTTGCTCTTTTAAGGGAAGCAGAGTGACTCTGAGGCTGTGTTCTCTTTCATGGGGTTCTGTGGTACTGGAGAGGCAGGGTAGGAAGGTTAGCTAGTGTTGTTGTCTCTTCCACTCTTAAAGAGGGGACACAGAGGACAGCTGTGACCCCAGCACATCCTGAGCTTCCCTGTTGTGGCTCTCATGGCTATCTCAATTTTGGCCTCGATGGTAGGCTCAGGCATGCAGAGAGCTGCACGTCTGGAAAGCAGCCGATAACCATGATGGGTGCCGGACTGCGCCTCACAGCCATGTGGCTTTGGGTCTGGAGGGTGGCCAGCAAGCAGCCTTGGAATGCCAGCAGGCACTGGCTGCTGGAGCCGTGGATGTGCTAACACATCACAGCTGGGAGAGCACAGGAGGAGCCACCTCTCTTTGGCACCTGCATACGGCATCACAGCTGAAACTTTGCATCCAGCCCTGGGTGCCTCGCCAGCGGCAGAGGGCCAGGAAATCCCAGAATTACAAAGCGCCACCACGGTAATAGGGGGCTGTAATCTGCCTACTTCGTGCTACGCTGGCAATGCCAGAGCTGCCGGGGCACGGCCCGGCCTCTCGGCGGCAGCTCCCGGCGGGAGCGCCGGGCTCTGTCTCCCTCTCGCGGGGCCGGCGGGCGCTGCGGCCCTGCTGCGGCTCCCGGCGCCGGGGCNCGCCGCCCCGGCCCCCGCCGGCACCGGCGGCGCACGGGCGGTAGGGGGCGGCCGGGGGCCCCGCAGGAGGCCGCGCCGTGAGGCCCCGGTCAGCCCGCGGGATGGGCGCCGGGAGGGGAGTGCGGGGATTGCGGAGCATCTGCGGGCAGGATCAGCGCCTATTTAATACTGTACCCGGCGGGGAGAGCTGTGCGGCTGGGTCTGGGTACCTCCGGGAGAACAGTGGGGCCTAGCCCGGGGCAGCGCTCCAGGGGCTCTGTGCATTCGCCAGCTCAGGCCGAGCCCCGGGAGGGATTTGTGGGAGCTGCCGGCAGAAGTAGTGATGAAGGAGTGCCATGGCAAGGAGGAAGTACCACGGCATGGCCCGTGGGTCTGTCTAGTTTGTAGTATCTGCTGGCGTAGCTGGAAGTGTGTGTATGCCTGAAAACCCACCAAAGGACACCAGATCGTTTGGTAAAAAGATAAATTATATAGGGTAGGCCAAAGGAGTGTTATTAGTAAGTAAGCAAATTGACTAGATTTAATTGGGTGCTAGGATATTTCCTAATGGGATTTCTCATGGATTGAATAATTATAAAAAGGCACATCAGGCTCTAACACCAGAAGAAAACCAGCCCTGCAGAACCTTTTCCTCTGTACCCTGCACTCCAACAGCTTTTGCCAACCCCAAGTTGTAATGTCACTTCAAGGCACATGCTCCATCAAAGCAGGGGAGAAGGTGGTGTTTTCTAACAGCTGTTCTCAGCTCTGCTGTCCAAATGTAGATGCTGTGCCAGACAAGAGTACTTGCAGTTTTTGAAACTTTCTGAACATTACTGTTTCACATAATACTGGTGACCAACAACCAACAGGAAGCAACAAGTTGTGACAAGTGACAGCTGCCTTCCCTTATCAGCCTGTTTTTGAATAGCAGAAACCTTTCTACTGTCTTTCGTCTCTGTTCATTCATCTTGACCTTTGAAGGAGCCTCACATCTAAGATGCAGCACTCGAACAGAAGATAATGAGTTCTTACCAGAGGTCATCTCAGGACCTCTCCCTCCATCAACCCATGGGTCTCTGTGGGCTACAACTCAGAGATCTCCTGAATTTTTTTATTCTCTATTAGTAACAAGCCTTGGAGGAAATCTTACTGTGGCCCTGAAAGCTGCCTTTTTTCAGGAACAGGAACGGAACAAGGATGTTGATACTCTGCCAAAGAGGTTTATTTTTTTGTAAATGAGGCAGAATTTGCCAGCATTTGTGTTTATGATGTAAATTATTTTTGAGAGCTTTCCAGGTCTCCCGCAGATTTAGAATAGGAAGCGAAAAGACTCCTTTTGATCAACATATGATTGAACTGGGGAGTCAGCCTAACTTCTGCTAGAAGGGCTGGAGATTTAAGAGTGCAGATTTGATGTGATCGCAAAGGTGCTTCGTGCAGAGAAGGGTGGGAGCAAACCTGAGAACGTTCTTTTGGAGAGGGTCACTGAATGGCTCCTCTTTAGTCTCTGGACCACCTGCTTTGCTGGCCAAACCTACTTCCTCGGCGCCAGTGTTCAGAGTTCAGGCTGTACCACGGCAAACAGAGAAGTGTGTTTAGTATGCTGTGCATACAAGTATCTCTTTGCACCAGTTCTTTGGCTTTCCTTTGTTAAAGGCATCGAAAACTCAAAAGCCCTTCAGGACGAAAGGGAAACTTTCTTTGAGGTGGTCCAAGCCCCCTGTCAAGCCCTCTGAAGATTTCTAGCAGCTTTGTCTCAGGTTGTTTTTGAGGCAGGAGCCAATGGCAGCACAAGGGCCTGTTTCTTGCTGTGGGAAGGAGCATTATCATTTTCACCACAGCAGATCCTGCTGTACTTGTTGAATCCTAATGTGGTTGCTGGGCACACTCATTAATCCTCGCCTTTTACAGAGGGAACTGAGCAAGCCACAGAAGAGGATGAAACACTTTTGAGGAACTCTTCTGAGCAGGATTTCTGTTTCCTTGGGTCCTGCCTAATTAAGGGTAACCGAGGGTAAATGAACAAAGGGTATTTCATTTGAGCAACACTTTCTTAAGAAGAAAGAGGAGGAATTGACCTGCAGTCTTCATGTTTCCCCATAGACCAGATGCAGCAGGATTGATTTGCAGACACTGTGATCAATGGGAACCACAGATGCTCGGTACTTCACCAAATCAGGTCACTGTCACCCTTTCTCCCTCGGGAAGGAAGGGCCCGGAGGCCAGTGTTAAAATCCTCTGTTTCAGTAGGAAACATTCATCCTAGGTTACTGGTTAAAAGCTTAGGGTTTCTCTAGGGAAACAGAGGGAAGCAGCAGAGCTTTCTGTTGGACTGAAGAGGTAAAAAGAAGTGAGAGAATTGCTGTGGAGGTCTTTTGGATCATTCAACTTTTTGCTTACCCTCATCTGCGGTGTGTAGACTCTCCTGATTAGGTGACCCTGTTAGAGTGAATTGCAATTTTTGGCTTACAGATACAGCCTCATACTCCAGCAAAACAACAGAAGGCTTACCAGGGGATGTAGCCATGTGCAAGACTCCACTCAGAAAGATGTAGTCAGGAAAGTAGGAACTGAAAAATTAGCTCTGTCTGGTACACAGTGAATTAACTGTGCATTTTGCTAGGACATGCATGTGCAGACCACAGTAAGCTCTGCAAAAATCACTAAACAACTTTTCATCTTCCACAGAAGAAAATATAATTAGCCATATTTTATAGCTGGGGAAAAGGGAGAGGTTACTGAAGGTGAGAGAACTCTCTGGGCTAAAAATGTTCAGCATTCAAGATGAGGAATTAGGACAACTATCCCTGGACAGATGCCTAGGGACAGCTGCAGGATTGTCATGAAAAGATATTGCTCCCCCGGTGTGACCTTGTCTGCTGTTTGTTCAGCTCATTGTCCTCTGATGGTTTTCTTAGATTGGGCACAAATGACTGGAGCACTTCATCTTATCCAGTTGGTGCTGAGGTACATTCCACAGTATGGTGAAAAACTGAGAGCAGTACAGGCAGAGTGGAACAAAACTAGAGGAAGGATAAGAATGAACCTGAAAGAAGGGATAACGGCTGTATATTCTACATGTGTCACACTGAGTCATCAGTGTCACACTGATGATAGAGGAGCTATGATGTTTATATATCTTCATTGGCATGGTGGCATTAATGTGCAAGATGATGTAGTGAATCCTGAGGACAAATGTGTCCTCTAGGAATACATCAGCTCTTTTTCCTCCCAGAGTCTTCTTATGAAGGACTAGCAGCCATGATGTTGGATGCAACAGATTTTTTCTCTCATTCTTTTGCTCACTTGAGTTAATTCAAGTGTTCATTGTAGTTTTGTCATTTTCCCACCAATTTCCTCAGCTTTAGTGGCTGCAAATATCAGCATGAGCTCCATCAAAACTGTTCTGAGCTAGAGCATCAGCCAGGTGGGTAGATGGGCTAATTAAAAGAGAGGCAAAAGCTGCAAGAAATGTTTCGTGGGGCTACATTGCAAACCAGGGAGAAGTAGTCAACTACAACTTTCCTGGGGGTACTCTTAGCCTAGACAATACTGCAATATAGTCATAACTCTTTACAACCATTGTGTGGCTGTCCCAATATTTTATACACTGCCTTGTAAGAAGGAGTGTATCTTCCTAAGCCATCCCGTCTCCTTCTGGTGTTATTTCTACATATATTTTCTTCAAATGTCTCTTGAAGGTCCTTCACATAATTTTTTTCTTCTTTTTCTCCTCAGGGTGCGGGCAGGTTCTTCGGGCTTCTAGAGGTCAGATTTTGCTGGAGGGTTACCCACTGAATGCACGATGTGAATGGACTATCCATGTTCAAGCTGGATTTAACATTGAGTTACGGTAGGTCCTACTGACTTTTAGCCAGCACTGATTTCAGGTGGACGTTGGGGTATGTGGGTGACCAAGAGTCAAAGAGGGTCAGCAACTGTGAGCCCTGGGGCAGTGAATATATAGCAATCACTTTGCATTTGGTACCACACCTCTTTCCCCTGGTCTGGCTTGGGATGGACAGGCACTGGAAAAACCAGTGCTGTACTTTCAATTCCCATTTAGGACAGATGGATGCTGAGGAGAGTTTCTCACACACAATGGGCACAATGTGTCTCTTTAGAGGTGTTTTCAAGACCTTGACAGCAAAGCACTCAGTATTTTCTGAACTAAACTGCCAGGCTGAACTAAGACATTCTTTGAAGGAAAGATGTAAGAACATTTTAATATGATGTCTCATGCAAGAAGAGAGTTGCCCATGAGTACTACCTTGCATTTAGTATGCATTTTCCCTTTCTCTTATTTTTTTCCCACTCTTTTCACCAACCCTGTTTTCTATCAACCTCAGTTATTCCTCTCACCATTCCTATGCCTGGAGGATGTGCTTGGTTCTCCTGCAAGTCACAGAATCACAGAATCACAGAATTAACTAGGTTGGAAAAGACCTTTGAGAACATGAAGTCCAACCTATCATGTAACACCACCTTATCAGATAAACCATGGCAGTCAGTGCCACATCCAGTCTTTTTTAAAACACCTTCAGGGATGGTGACTCCATCACTTCCCTGAGCAGCTGATTCCAATGCTCTGTCATTCTTTCTGTGATTAATTTTTTTTCTAATGTCTAGCCTAAACTTCCACTCACATAGCCTCTATCCTATCGTCCTGTCATCACTCTTCTGAGCTGTGTATGCTTAGACCTGTTAACCAACCCCTAATGACTCAAGCTCACAGTTCCTGCCTAGTGCAGGACAGCCTCTTGTTGGGGTAATTAATAATGTTTTCAAATGTGCGCAGCAGGGTGCTCACACATGCAGCAGGAAGTATGGCAGGGTATGGTATTTGAAACAGACTAGCTAATATAATAAAAAGAATAGGTTAACCCTTCACATCAATATTTCACCAACGTTGGAGCCCAGACAAAAGAACTATGCTAGATACGCAAACAGTTAAAATATGTTTAAGCAATTTAAATATGTTCCTATGTGTTTGAAGAGAAACTTTATGGGAGGAAGAACAACAAATCAGTTGAAAAAAAGAGCCTGTTTGTCTTCCCACACTAATGCACATTTTTCAGACCTGCAAATGCAAGCCTATTGTGTAGTTATGAGCTATTATTGCCTGGATAGCATTGTGTAGAAAACACAGGAGCAATGCTGTGAGGAAGAGTTTTGTGTTCACGACATAACTTTGCATCAGTGTCAGTGAGCATGGGTTGTACCTGCCTAGTTTTTAAGCGATATTGTTGGTGAGGTGTATGATTTGCACAGCACAAGCTTAGGGAGGTGACATTTTTCTACCTTTCTGAAAAGGGCTTTATCATTTGTGAGGCTTAAAAAGTGCTTCAAGAGTTACAGGTGTCACCCTGTCTTTGCTGTTGCGGGGATGGATGTGAGAGTGGAAATGGATCCTGTGCATGCACGTAACTATTGAATGCACCTGTCTCTGGGTGAAGTGTTAACAGCCAGATGGCATCAGGCACAAGATGCAAGAAAGAGACCAAAGGTTATTTTAACAAAGGACACTATATCGAAGAGCAGAACTTGCTGTAGCTGCACTGAGACTTTAATCTGTTTTCAAAGCAGTAAAATGGGGAGTGCTGTAGTTAACAGATGTACTACCTCTTTGGAGAAATCAGACTTCCGTTCTAGACCCTGAGGGCCACCCACATGCAGACTAGGAAGATGTGTCACATGAGATCCATGCAGTTCACGGTATGGTTCACAGTTCACTGTTCAACTTTGCGGTTACAGAAGATGGAAAACTTTAACACAAGAGTGCTTTTCTCTTCCTCCCTATGTCCATCCTTCCTGAATTCAAATAAACATAATACTAGGTATCACCTTGATGTGAAATAATGTTACATTTCAACTGTGAAAGTGAAGCGAGAAGCCTGAACTACCAAACTTGTGTTGTCAGCATCTAATTTATCTGAGCTGGGTAATGTTGGAGAATCCTAAAGCTCTTTCCCTAGCCTGATGATGAGCCTAATGTCTGAATGCCTAGAAGTCTCAGCTGATGACATAGCACTCCCAGGGAAAGATCAGGAGTTCTCCTGAATGTCCACACTTAACCCTGCCACCCTGCAAGTCCTGCAGGAGGCATAGAGGAAACCTTCTTGGCAAAGATGGAACAGGAGATCCTCACAGAAGGTAACCCTGTAGTGTGTTCTGAGTCAGTTGACGTTTTCAAGGTGCACCACCTCAGAGCTGTCCATTGAGGTACTTCAGCAGTTAGATATTGTGGAAAACATGTACATTTAACCTAAAAATACACCTTTAGGCTACTTCTACACCAAAAGGCATATTCACCTAAGCTAACCAACAGAGCCTGCCTCCTGGGTCTGCCATCCACGTTTCCTTCACTGTATTTTCATGTAAACGTACTGATCCCCTCTGTGGGTGGTAACTGCTTAGAGCTGTAATGCACAGCCAACACTGTGCTGAATCAGCACAACTGCCAACAAAAGAACTCCTTTTTTCATTCTCTCTGTGCACAAATCCTGTTTGCTGCCACCCTGGCTTGCAACGGCACGGATGGGGACAGCGTAATACAGACGCCGAACAAAGTGGTTGTTTTTGCTTACATAGGGCAGGAAGAGTAAAACTCCCAGGAGCACAGATAAATCTTCCCTTGCTTTAAGCTGTGCCATGCAGTCCTTCGGGGGTTGGCTGAGTAGAGCTGTTTTGATAAATAGTGTCCATCTTATGGTGGTAGTTTGTTTTCTCTGCTTTTTTGCCAGCCTTGGGGGTTTTTTTGGTTGTGATGTATAGGCTTCCTCAGCCTGGGTCCTGTCAAGGATGTCATATCACAGTAGAAGTAGCTCACAACTTTAAATTCTTTTCTTAGTGCCTCAGCAGAGATGCAGTTCTAAATATGTGCTTTGGCTAGAAGATTTCCTCAGAGGGATTGGCCAATATATGCCCACTGCAGCCACTGATTAAATCAAGACAGTACTTTTCATTCCATGTTGTATCTGATGACCTGTAGCACAAAATTAGCATGCTTAGTTTTATAATATCCAAGAGAATTATGATATAATTATTCTTTCATTGGTGAGGAAATTGAGGTCTGTTGAACTGTGTGTACCTGTGGTTTAAACAGCAATAGACCTCATGGGATCTGTAAAGGGTCCTGTCAGCTGGGCTGTAGCCAAGAGGTTTTTAAAAGCTTTGGCAGGTTTCCTGACCTGCCAATTCTGAGTCTTAATCACAGGATCCCATGTCATCAGTACAGTGTATCTGCTTCTTTGCCAAGTTAAATAAAATGCAAGTCAGAACCCCTATGCCTTTCACATTTTCCACTCTGTTTTCATCATTTTTTAAAACAGAGAAAGCAAACAATTAAAACTAGTATTTTGTGTATGGTTATTTCATTCTCTGTGTGTCTGTCTTGTCTGTCTTGGTATTTGTTGTTCAAGGACACACATCAAGACACAGTTTACCTTTACATCTATAAATAATACTGCTCCCAGTACATGGTGGGCATTCCACAAATTTTCCTTCGGTACTTGCCCACATACTTAATTTTAATCAGAAATGTACCAGTTCAGAAAACCAGAAAGTATTTTTAGGATTGGGTCAGGATAAACCATAGCCTGATAAGTGTGACAAAGATGAATGGGTTAATTTGTACTACTGTGTAACTTCCATAAGGGTAGATCCCTGGGGTTCGTTTCACCAGTGAAAGAATGTTTTGAAAAGGTAGTGTATAACCTGATATGTTTGAGGATGTCTCTGACAGACCTGACAGAACTAGAATTCAACTCATGCATTTTTATGCAAAGCAAAGTTGAATTATCTCTCTCTAATGCATATTTAAAGCAGATGTTGTTTTTTTTCTTCTACATTCCATCATATGATTTAAAAAAATGAGAGGCTCTGCTCCATTGATTCAGCTTCCTGCAACTGCTCAATCATTTCTCTGTAGGTAGTGTACTCCTGATGTTCAGAAATCAGCCATGTGACCTGAGCAAAGGTGACTGAGTGAAGAGGCCTCTTAAGTCAGCTCATGAGTTGTCAAATGAAGGTGGAACATGGAGGCCTCCTTAACATGGGTGCCTGAGTCTCTACATGAGAAGAGTATGAAACACGCTCTAGAATTCTCTTCCCTTCAGACTATGAGGTACAGGAGCAGATCCAAAATTTATCTCACCTCTTTGGTGTGAAAATGCAGTATTTGCAAACCACTAGGCCCACACTGGAATAGGCAATGTGGGAGATACAGCCTAATCCTAAATACACATCTGCAGTTTTAGGAGTCTTCAGGAAGATCGAGTACATAATGAGTTTCATTTATAAAATATCCTGCTGAACAGTTAGCAGCATGGCCTCTCCCAGGCCCATTTCTTCTCCTTTTCCTGCTGTACCAAGGCTGAGCCCAGCCCCTTGACCATTGCACATTCTCCAGAGGCACTTGGTGTTGCTCCTTCTGTTTCTCGTTCATATTCTGGTGGGATGCTTTGGCTGTGTGCCCACCTGAATTCCAATGGCAGCATATAGCATGGCTGTTAATGAACAAAAGCCTTGCACAGTGGCTGGATTGCAGCTGGGAAAGGCCAGACATTGTGGGAAAAGGCTTTAAGTATTTCCCTTCTGCACTAATTCCTGTGCCTTATTTCTGCTCTCAAAAGACGGGCAAGTGGCATGCATTGGGGATTTACTGCCATTTTGCTTTCTAATGCAAAACGTGCTGTAGTATTTTGATTCTGTTTCTGTGGCTGTTTCTGCTTCTGTTACATCCCCAAGCTTTCCTTGTATCCCTAATTGCTGACTTCTGAACATCATAATGTAAACAGCTTTTCAACCTTGTTATTTTATACTGTAACTTTCAGTAAATAGAACTTTATTTAGGGCAAATAGAACAATTTTTTGCAAACAACAACAGTAGAAATATGCCTCCTGCAGTGCCTGACCCTGGATGAAAGTTCTGACATTGTATTATGGCTGGGGACCTGATGCACGTGAATAGACTGTATGACTTCAATTTAGACTTCATTGTTCTGACAGTTGTTCTCATGGAGGAACTGTATAGAGTTGAGCCAGCTTCTAGGCATCATGATGCAAAAACTGAGTGAGGGATCTTTGTGTGGTTAGGGACTTGCTGATTCACTGAAGGGGGGTAGGCCCTAAATACCAAATGCCCAAATAAATAGTATTCAGGATACATAGGTAAGCAGTCTCACTGTTTGTCCTTGTTCCCCAAGATTTTCCATGCTGAGCCTGGAGTTTGACTATATGTGCCAGTATGACTATGTGGAGATTCGTGATGGGGACAATTTGGACAGTCAAATAATAAAGAAATTCTGTGGAAATGAGAGGCCACCTCCCATCCGAAGCACTGGGTCTTCACTCCATGTCCTCTTCCAGTCTGACGGATCCAAGAACTTTGATGGATTTCATGCTGTCTTTGAAGAAATTACAGGTAACATAATCTAAAAGTGGAACATTCCTCTCATTCTCATTAATTCAATTTCACTAATCTCTTTCCCTGTTTTGCTTCATTAAAAACCTTCATGCTGTGTTGCCAACAGCAACTTACATAAAGTCAGTGTGGGGAAGATTCAAAAGCTGTCAGATGGCATGTGAATGTGAGGCTCTTCTAAAAAGGACTGAATTCCTTCTACTTGTGTGAAGAACAAGCACATCAGCCAGCAGAGAAAAGCTGCTGTTTTGTGTGACTTTTCTGTTTGAATTGAAGAATTAAGAGTACAGAGGAAGTAGAGGAAGGGGCATGTGTATCTGCAGTGGCAGAATTATTCAATGCTGCATGCAGGAGCAGAGTCATTGTCTCAAGCAGCAAAAACCTGATGCAAACTCTCATAGATAGCTCAGTGAAAATGCCCTGAAAGAACTCTTGTGTTGTTACTCATGTACCATTAGGAATTAAAAAAAACCCCAACCAACCAAGACCAAAACAAACAAAAAATCCCCAAGTGTGTACAAAGAATGAACTATTTTCTTTAAGAAAAAAAATGAAGAGGCGTTTCCCATTCTGTGATGATCTCAGTGTAACAAATGACAGAAGCGGGAATCCAGAATTACTGGTTTTGTTACTACTCAGTGCTTCAATCCCCTACCTTGCTTTCCATAGTTTCAAAATAGCACTGAAAGTGTAGCTGGCTCGTCATTTTGCCATTGGATTTGCAGCAGCCTCCACACTCATCCTAGATCTTCCTTGTTTAGCTATGTAAGGAATTTTGGTCAAATCTATCTACAGTACTCCTGGCACAGAAGGTTAATCAGACTGTGCTGCTTTGCCATAGATAAACCCTGCAGGATCTATGACTCACCATAACTTGCCTTCTGTACACACTGGTGACCCACATTTCATGAGGTCATCCAGGGTATATCTGGCTCAGGAAATTTAGTTAATTTATATAACCCTTATATAAATACACAAACCTAGCTCTTAACAACGATCAGAAGTGTATCTAGGAATCTGAAATGTTCATACTTCTGGATGTAGCACCTATGCCATTTCTCAGCCTGCCCTGTTCTTCAAATGTCACCTTTAGTACCTGTTAGCAGGAGCAGTTAGCTATTGATAGTTTGCCTGGGCTTACAGCAGGAGAGCTGATATAGAACAAATGAGTGTGGCATGGGCTATGTTGCATAAGGGCTGCCTACACTCAGGGAACTAACATTTTCCATATGGTGCAAGCTGAATTGGTTCTGTTTTCTCTGCCCAGCAGGGAACACTCGGTATTTGAATATTGTTGAGCACTTTATTTCCGCCCCATTTTGAGTAATTATTCTGAGGCTGTGAGGCTGCAAGTGTGGTAATCCACACAGAGCACATTGTAAAGGGCTTCTCAGAGTTTGTGAGGAGCTCTATTTGTGCACTTTATTATGAGGCTGTTCTGGTCTAATGTGTAGTGCAGTGAAAGGCTTTTCAAACACTCCCTGTGTCTTTTTATGTGAAGCACTAACCTGGCCAGCAGGACCATTTAAGGGAAGAATACAGTGTGCATGGGGCAGCGTAGAATTGAAAGCGGGGGCAGCACATTGAAAACTGAAGCATTTGCGCTGAAATTTCCCTCTGTGCACAGCACTGTGGAAGAGCCAAGGTCCCCAGAACAGATTTCATGGGGCTTACTAAAGCAATTCCCTATGCTGCAGGTGAGAGCAGCAGCAACAGAGGTGCTTACAGGATGTGGACTAGGACATGAAGGTGATCTAGTGTCCCCAGCACCTTAGAGGTGTAGTGGAAAGGACTGAAGAAGTATGTCAAAAGTGAATTCCTTCTTTTTCTGCCTCCTCTTCCTGTGAGCTCTGTGCTGGCTTAGAAGCCATAGTTTGCTGAAGCAGGGGCACTGACTGCACAGAGATCACTGGTTCAAATTTCAGAAAGGTCTTGATTGATACAAAATAAGCTGCAAAGCCTATATCTCCTTTAGGAAAGGTCACTGTGTGTATAGTTATTAAAGGATGAAACCACACAACCTGCTGTGCTGCCTAGTCTGGAAGCGTGTGCCAGGTCCCATCCCATGCCAAGTGTGAAATAGGAACCAGTAATTGGCATGAGTGACTAGAAGTCACTCAACAGAATTCAGATGAGAAGCATGGGAGGCCAGCTGGGGAGCTATCAGTCTCTTAAGGATTAGACATATGCTGGATCCAGTTAGATGAAAGCTAGTTACTGACTTTCAATAACGCTTTCCTTTCTGTACACACAAGCTAGTGGACACAATATAGTGGCTTTAAACTTTTGTGGTATTTTCCCTTGTTGTTTGACTTAAGCCAGGAAATCAAGACCTTTAAAACAGAAAAAATATTTAGTGGTTTTTAGTATCAGGCATTTTCTGGACAATATCTGACACTTACGCTTGTTCATTTGACATGCTTACTTTTCCAGAATCAGGAGATAAAGCTGGGACAAAGACCAAGATAAAAGTTTACTAGATTCAACCAGTGACCACAAAATATCAGTCTGTAAGGAGTCTTTTGCTTCTCCTTCCCTTTCTCTGTGATATTTTACATTAGTTTTATACAGTACAATTGCCACATATATATTTTCTTTCAATGAATTAATTACTGTCCTTAGTCAGGCCTTAATCTTCAATGAGACATGGAAGATATTCACTGCCTGGCCATGTATAAATTGCTCTTACATCATCACATAAAACCTTCAGAGAAATCCATATGTGGCATCTATATATTTCTTATCTCATGCCATCTGGATAATAAGAAACTTCTCTGAGAGAAGCTGCTCTGAGGTCGGTCCATATGGTGGCAGTGACACATCCTGGCCCATGGGGGCTTTTCCTGAGGTGGGAGACACCTGAGCAGCCTGTGGGAGGTGCTGAGGAGATCTGCACATTGCCAGAACAAGCACCCCTCTGTACCCCCATGCCTTTCAGAGCAGCCCAGGGTGCAGCCAGGGTGTGCGGCAGTTCATGGCACCTTGGGAGCGCAGGGAGGGCAAGGTCCTGCTGCAGCTGCAGAGCTGAGCCCAGGCAGAGGGCAGCACCCCCTGGGAAGGGAGCGCGCCGTGGTGTCCCCTCGGCAGCAGCTGTGTCCTCTGCACACACCAGGAAGGAGGTGATGACCCAGGCAGGGCTGCCACATAAACATGGAGCCATGCAGGTCTGGCTGCAGGGAGGGCCAGAGCCTATCTCTTGACTCAGTCATTGCTGGCAGCCTCTCTTCCCACACTCCTCAAACAGAGGGACTGTAAGGCAAGGACTGGGGCAGCAAAGTCTTTCCCACCATAACAGATGATCAGCATTGTTCCTGAGGAACCTCAACATACATGGGTCTATGGGATCTGATGACATACACCCCAGAGTCCTGAGGGAATTGGCTGATGTAGTTGCCAAGTCACTCTTCACGATATTCAAAAAGTTGTGGTAGTTAGGTGAAGTCCCTGGTGATTGGAAAAGAGATAAAAATGCACCCATTTTTAAAAAGGGATAGAAAGGTTGACCCCAGAAACTACTGACCTGTCAGCCTCACCTCTGTGCCTGGGAAGTTCATGGAACAGATCCTCCTAAAAGCTGCACTAAGGCACATGAAGCATGAGGAGGTGACTCAGGACAGCCAGAACAGTTTCACCAAGGGCAAGTCCTGCCTGACCAATCTAGTGGCTTTCTACAGTCGAGGGACTACACCAGTGCACGAGGGAAGGACTACAGCTGTCATGTCTATGGACTTTCATAAGGCCTTTGGGCATGGCCACAACATCCTTCTGGCTAAACTGGAGAGAGGTGGATTTGATGGGTGAACTGTTCGGTGGATGAGCAATTGATTGGATGGTCAGATCTAGAGGGTGGTGGTCAACAGCTCAGTGCCCCAGTCAACACCAGTAACAAGTGGTGTCCCTCAGGAGGCCATATTGTGGTTTGGATTTTGTATAACATACTACTGTTTTAGTGATTGCCAAGTAGTGCTTACTCTAAATGAAGGACTCCTCAGTTTCTCTTGCTCTGCCAGTGAGGAGTTGCACAAGAAGCTGGAAGAGAGCATGGCCAGAACAGCTGACCTAAAGTAGCCAAAGGGATTTGCCATACCACAGAATATCATGCTCAGCATATAAACAGGGGGGAGTTGGTTGGTAGTATGGTTCGCTGTTTGGGGAGGGGCTGGGCTTCAGCCAGTAGTGTGGTGAACAACCATGTTGTGGATAGACAGTTTTTGGTTTTTTTTTCTCTCCAGCATTATTTCTCTCTCTCTCTCTCCCCCACTTTAATATAATAATTATTATTCTTATTCTTATTATATTTTATTTTATTTCAATTATTAAACTATTCATATCTCAGCCAATGAGGCTGACTTTTTCTTTCTCAATTCTTCTCCCCACTAGAGGTGGTGGGGCTGGTGAGTGGCTGCATGTNCAGCCAGAACAGTTTCACCAAGGGCAAGTCCTGCCTGACCAATCTAGTGGCTTTCTACAGTCGAGGGACTACACCAGTGCACGAGGGAAGGACTACAGCTGTCATGTCTATGGACTTTCATAAGGCCTTTGGGCATGGCCACAACATCCTTCTGGCTAAACTGGAGAGAGGTGGATTTGATGGGTGAACTGTTCGGTGGATGAGCAATTGATTGGATGGTCAGATCTAGAGGGTGGTGGTCAACAGCTCAGTGCCCCAGTCAACACCAGTAACAAGTGGTGTCCCTCAGGAGGCCATATTGTGGTTTGGATTTTGTATAACATACTACTGTTTTAGTGATTGCCAAGTAGTGCTTACTCTAAATGAAGGACTCCTCAGTTTCTCTTGCTCTGCCAGTGAGGAGTTGCACAAGAAGCTGGAAGAGAGCATGGCCAGAACAGCTGACCTAAAGTAGCCAAAGGGATTTGCCATACCACAGAATATCATGCTCAGCATATAAACAGGGGGGAGTTGGTTGGTAGTATGGTTCGCTGTTTGGGGAGGGGCTGGGCTTCAGCCAGTAGTGTGGTGAACAACCATGTTGTGGATAGACAGTTTTTGGTTTTTTTTTCTCTCCAGCATTATTTCTCTCTCTCTCTCTCCCCCACTTTAATATAATAATTATTATTCTTATTCTTATTATATTTTATTTTATTTCAATTATTAAACTATTCATATCTCAGCCAATGAGGCTGACTTTTTCTTTCTCAATTCTTCTCCCCACTAGAGGTGGTGGGGCTGGTGAGTGGCTGCATGTTACTTAGCTGCCAGCTGGGGTTAAACCACAATAGTTCTATTGACTCATCTCCTCTTAGAGCAGGTACCAAAAAATGTGTGTGTGTGTTATTACACAGTGGATTTGCTGGTATTTAATGCATAGTTACACATTCTGATGTATAAGTTATGCTGGTGTGTACTGTTTGATGTGTATCACTGTTAGACTGTTGTATGCAAGAGTTTCTCAGGGACAAAGCAACTCCCAAAATCTAAAACAACAAGATCCAAGGCACAAAAAAACCCGCAAAAACCATGGATCCCAGAATTTATCCCTAAACTCTGGGCTCAATGGCAGGAAAAACGTAAGTTGCTATTAGACTTCTTTAATTTAGTCTAAGCTCTAAACATTAATTGAAATTGATGTAAATTATTTTTGTTCCATAAATCTTTCTCACCACTTGACTGCAGTTAAAGGAAAATGGTAAAGGTAATGTATGCTGGGAAAAGAACCGCTTATCCCTATTAGATCCCTCCTCTAGTAAGCAAGGGCAGAAGACTTTTTGACATGCAACAGGCCCTTTACTGTGTCTTTCTCACTTCTAAACAAAATATGTCATTTACCCCAAGACACACCATGAGGAAAAACAGATAGGTTCCCCATCCTATGAGAGACCCATGAGCATTCTTGCTTTTCTTTTACAGCTTGTTCTTCATCTCCATGTCTTCATGATGGGACATGCATTCTGGACAAAAGCAGCACCTACAAGTGTGCCTGTCTGGCTGGCTATACAGGGAATCGCTGTGAAAACTGTGAGTACAGGCACTGTGTGCATGGCCAGCCTCCAGGGTTGTCACTGATACACTGATTGGAAGGAGTGTCATTGGTGTGTGATCATTTGATCAGCCGTAGAGTCAGAGAATGCACTGAGTTTCTTGTGGCATTTTTTAAGACATGTTTCTTGCAGTTCATTAAGATTTCCACTCAGTCATTCTGGAGCCTTATGTCAATGTGTAAAAATGTAAAACAGACTTGGAGCTGGGAAACTGCACACAAGAAATCTTTGTAATGGATTAGCCTTATCAGACAGAGGTATCCCTGCCTGCTGCTTTCCACTATGTGCATCAGCTGTTCTCTACTGAAAACATATTCCCCAGCTGAGCCCTGTGCTTAATGCTCTAGACTGAGTTAGTCATAGGAAATTCATCTTTCCTCACAGTCACCTGGAAAGTAGAATTCGGGCACCATGAATGAAAAAGACTTGGGATCAAAACAAATGAAAAAGGGTAGATTCTTTTCATATCTGTACCTATAGTCATACACCTGGTTTTGTCCTGACAAGTGAATTGTAAAATAACTGGATTCAAATCAGTTGTCTGTTCCAGTGATTTACTTCTTCATGCATAAGAAAATTTTCCTCTAACAGGGCTCAAAGGAGCAGGAGGGAGTAAGAATTTTGCAATATATGCCTTGATAAAAGCTGTATCTTCTATACTAGCTGAAAGGAGCATTCTGCAATACTTACAGTCACTGAGCTAGAGCTGATCCTGGAATATTTCAGTGATAGTGGTGAAATCCACTTGGGATCATATTTGGCCCAAGACAGAAAGCATAGTTTAGTCTATGCTGCTGTGGCATTCCTCTGGCCATAAGGCAGACAATGCTTTTCTTGCTAGCAGAGTTTTCAGCTCTATGTCAGAGGAACCAATATACACCAAACTTCACTTCAACATCTTTCCCACACATATGCCATTGTTAGAAGTGCATTTATCTCCTGGAGTTTCTTTTATTTCATCAGGGGAGTTAAAGCATAGTGGCATGATACCTCCTTTGATGAATCATTTTGAGGTAAAAGATCTTTCAATTTCTACAGATCCCGAAGTAGCTCCGACGCGAGGAGAGATAATTTCAAATTTTCCATAAACCTGAAAAAATGTTGTTTCTGAACAGATTGCACAGATTCCTGGTATGTTTTCTGTAGGGAAAAGGTTGCTAATAATTGGAAGTTCCTGACCTCAGGACTAAGTGTCTGGCTCTTCTGCTAACAGCCTCTTTCCTGTTAGTAGTTGTTTAGCAGGTCATTTAGGGACTGGAAACTCCTGAGCTCTTTGCAACTGCTCAGCAAGATTAGTTCTGCTCCTTTAGAATGGAGTGAGAAAAAAAAAGAAAAAAAAAAGGAAAGATTCCTGTCTGATTCAGAACCAACCAAAATTTCAAATAATTACATTTCCAGCAAACCTCAGCCCTAGTTTTGGCAGGCTCTACAGTACAGGCAAGGCAAGAAATGAAGATCATATTCTTTTACTGACTTTCTTTTGTAATTCCAGTGTAGAAACTTCAGCCGTGCAACCCACAGAGCAAAGAACAGGGGAGGTAGTTGAAAAACAATAGGATGAGATTTCTGTCACTGTAAGCAATGAAAGGTACAGGTACTAACAGGATGATAGAGAGGAGATACTTAAACATATATAAAGTAAGATTTTTAACTTGATGGGAATCTTGTAGTTTGGTATGTGAAAGAACAATTTTGGAGGATAAAATTCTGTTACTTTATGATGGTTTTGGCTGTATATTTGCCTTTTTCTCATGCTAGGCATATTATTGTTTTCCAGCACCTATATTGCTGCCTTCTATGTGAATAGCAAACCTCATAGTTGGAAAACATCATGGCAAATCTTTTTTCTCTCTGGCTTCAAGCAATTTTTTTTTTCTTAAGATATTTCCTTTAGTTTTGCCAAAATGCATCCTAAGTATTTTCCAGTGTATGGGGAGAAAAGTCAGAAAATTAAAGTTTGATTTGTTTTTTTAAGAACAAAAGGAAGAACTGAGAAAAATATCTGTGGCTGTAATTTTTTAAAAGCTAGTTGTAGTTTCCTGAACAGCCTTTTAGTTTAAATGTTAAAGAGAGATTGTGTCTTCCTCAGAATCTTTCTTTCTCTTAGGTCTTTCAGCAAAAGTGCTGTCATGTGAGGTAGAGCCAAGGGAAATAAATTTATTTCTGCAGAAAACTGTCATAAAATAGTCACTTTTGGAATTTTGAATATGACTTTGGACACTATAAGACTGACTTTTTTTCAGTGTGTTTTTCTTGCAGTCAGGAGCAATCCCATTAAATTTAATGGATGAAAAATAGGTATAAGAGACAAGAAAATTAGAGCCCCTTAATGTTAAGTGCATGTAGAAGCTCTGAGATGGTGCAACAGAAGGCACCCAGAGAGATACGAGGGTTTTAAAGAAATCCAAGGGACATAGTTCAAATGAAGAGAGACTGTGGGATTATCTCATTGAGGAATAAGTTACAGCCAAATTAAACAAATTTAGCAATGAGTATTTCATGACAGAATCAGAAATTTTTTTAGTCCCTTACCATCCCAATGCAGCTCTATCTTTTTGTCTGTTACCAAGTTTAATTTTAAAGATGTGGGAATCACTATTGGAATTATGGAAATCACCTTAATGAGATAAACCACAGGGAACCTCTTGTTTTCTCTGTTAAATTAAATTCCATCTATTTAGCAGGATGATCAACATTGGTCAAGCTGATTTCCTGGGGTCATATTTAACCCTAATTGCTCTGTCACTTACAATTTGCAATATTAATAAAATAATCCAAGGTACAACTAGCAGTCTCTTTTATCTTCTACTATGGCAGCCAAGAAATTAACATCTTGTTTACAATTTGAAGGGCTAATATAGTGATTTAAAGGTTTCAACAGCATGGAGTGAAACGTAGGCATTTATCTTTCTGACAGCTGCTAATATATTTTAGTCAGTCCTGTTTCAGGGCAAGAAATATTTTATATAAATATGTCTGATTTCACTCCCGAGACTGTTAAAAAAATGTATTGTAAATCAAATTGTAAAACAAATGCTAACCTTCTATCTTCTGACCCAAAACACAATAAACACAAATCCTAAGGATAGCAAAAAATACCTTCTTACAGATAACCATGCTTTGCTATCATGATACAGTAGGTAGAGAAAATGAACTCCTGTTTGAAATACTTGGGCTTCTTTCTGACCTTGAAGTGAATTTGCAGTGTACCTATATACCCCTCACAGTGACCCCTTAGCCATGCTGACATAATTGAGAGCGAACTCAGGCTTTTCTCTTCGACCTTTGTATATTTTAATACTGTCAGAGGCATTAGGAACCCACAAAATCAGATAATCTTGTTCTCCTAACACAAATACACTGACACAAACCAGCAACTTCATCAAAAGATGCAGGGCAAAAGTAAGAAGCTGACTAGTGCACAACCTGCCTGCTAAAAACCAACCACTCCAGTGTCAGACACATGACTCTGTGCAGTGTGACAACTACTTGTTCAGCTCAAACTAAGAAAGGTCTTTTCCAAAGTTTCCCTGTTGAGTTTGCCTGCTGAGGATGCAGCTGTAGAGACAGTATTGCTGGTACCCCATAGCAAATGCTCTTGCCCTCTGCTTGTCCTCTTCCTAGGACGGGCTGTTCTGACTCAAGAGTCCTCTCAGGGCTTGCTGGCCCCAAAGCAAGAGACCTTGACCTCATCCTGCCCAGAAATTTCCTGTTACCTTTATTTCAAACCAAGCCAGGCGAACTGGAGTTCCTACGCAAATAAGAAGAGTTTCACTGAATGGGGAATTCAGGGCTGAGATCTGATTTCCATTTTTATTCTGTTTCTTGCTCCTGTCTGCCAAGTAGAAGAGGTTTGTTCTGCATCCTAATGGAGAGTCTAATCCAACTGACAAAACTGTATAAACTAACTCCTTGCTGTAGCCTTTGATGTTGCTAGGACTGGCCTTTCTGTGTGCCAACAGGCCTCTGAATGTAGCTTTCAGGCCTTTCCCCACTGCTATATATATAAAATATAATCCACTTCCATCCTTTTTGGCCCCAAACATCTAAGACTTGGGCTGGTTCTTAGGGATGTGCTCATCCTATCAGAGTGACTGATATCTAAAATAGGGAGGAAGCATTAACATCCCACCAACCACACCTCACCCCCGTTCTGCTGTGGGAGAAAGGAGCCCAGCTGTCAGTGCTTGGCATAAGCTAGACAGAGTCTGAAACCCAGCAGAGCTTAGGATGAAGCACTGGGGAGAGGTTCTGAACCTAGTTTTCTTACCTAACCTTGGATATGTAATGCAGACTTTTTAATAGAATGCT
The DNA here is from genome assembly GCA_013397155.1 of Irena cyanogastra. NCBI lineage: Eukaryota > Metazoa > Chordata > Aves > Passeriformes > Irenidae > Irena > Irena cyanogastra. The sequence goes on along the minus strand of VWZV01009464.1, from coordinate 883,379 downwards.
TGGAGTTTTTTTTTTTTAAATATTGTCATAGAGATTCTCAGTAATAGATTTCAAGGAGTGCCATAATCACTGTGTAAGTTTATAATTATACATTATATACACATATATATGTATAATCACTGTGTGATTTGGAGCTCACATGTGTTACACCTTACCTACACTGCATGATTGCAATGGAGAATTTCAGGTATAATTAAATAAATGCCCCTGAGTCCTTTCTTGCAACTGGAAACTTGTCCTGGAAATCAGTCCTATTCCAGCTAGGGAAAATGTTCCAAATAGAAATATGACTCTTAATTTCCCTGCTCCTGGGACTGCCATTTCATTTTTTGTTTGTTCATTTGTTTGTTTTATGGTGGGTTTTTAAAATTTTTTTTGGTTGCTTGTTGGGCTTTGCTTGAATTTTCCAGTGGAAAATGACTTGTTACAGATTTTTTTAAAGGGACAGAGTCCTTCCTTGCTTGTGTCCAGGTCATGTTTTTTGGGTGGCTATATCAAAGAGATGAGATTAGTGCCACTTCTTCACCATGTTTCCACTGTCCTTCCTATTGACATATGTGTATGGGATGGGAAATAAAAACCCTGTTCCTGCTTTTGAAGGACATATCTATACCTGGAGCTGCTAAGGAGTGGAGGCTAGTGGCCTTTTTTCACTGTTAAAATCCAAGGGCTCACCTGCCTTGAGACCCACACAAAAACCTTTCACTCAGTGTGTCAGTTCTTGGGTTTTGAAGATCCATTAGGGGCTACAGGCTGAAGCTTAACACAGCACCACCCTTTAGCCTGTCATGCAGCAGCTCTGTAGTGTGACCACAGAATGGTCTCAGAGGTGGCTGTTTTCCAGAACCTTCCTGGAACTGCCTCTGAGAGGCAACATAATATGGAGAGGTTTTTAATAAGTCACTTCAGAGTTCAGTTCTGGTGGCATAATGCCCTCACTTGTTTTACTGAGCTGATCAGAAGAACATTGTTGATGCTGAGTAGATGTTTGCTAGGATGTTAGCAAACATCCATCCTGCCTCACAACATACTCACTGCCCCTCAGTACACTCCTTTCCAGGAAAATCATGTGTTTACAAGGCAATCTGTATTGGTTAGTGCCTAGTGAAGGAATTTGAAGGGCTTGGCTTGAGATGGAGGGAAAGACTTCTGCTCCCAGTTTTCACTTCAGTATATTTCCTGGAGGTTTCTCCCTTGGTTAGAAGGATGTTGGAAGTGCTCACAGAGAAACCGCCAAACCACAAAACACTATGTGTGGTGCTTTAAGATAACCTAACATCAGTTCTGAGTTGTCTTAATTCACTGAGAATTAAACTAAAGCTGTGCAGTTCGTGTTACACAAACAGCTAAGATACTTCACGGGAGGACAAAAACACCTAAGAGAAAAATGATGTTGATGGCTGAGGATGGATATTGCTACAAACATGTGAAGCAGCCACTGAACAACAGCTGCTTGTAAATCAACCTGCAAAAACCTGGTCCCTAGAACTGGTCTTTGCCCCAATTCCATCAGTAAGATTGTTGGATTGGGTAAGTCACACACTCTCTGGGAGGAAGGTGCTCATACCACTTAACAGTGTTTGATCTCATAATACTTTTATAGTGTCTTGAAACTCCAGTGAGTAAGTGTCACTGACAGCAAGGCTGAAAGAGACAGAACATCTGCTTTACTGACAACTCTGCTTGTCGCTTTGCTATTTCCTCAGTGTCAATTAACTAGACAATTCTTTTAGTTTTTCAGAAAGTGAAATGTATCTGGTAAAACCCCATGGTATTCTGTCCAGAGCATAGCCCCAGGCATAGCCAACATCTAAATAAACAAGAAATTGTCTCTTTGTAAATGTAATCTATCCAAGGATAGGCCTGCCATAAGAAAATAAGTGTATTTCTAAACTACTTTAAATATATTCATAGGCAATCTCTACTTGCCTACCCCAAAACTATACTGAACTTTTTCCTCAGCCTGCTAAGATGTCTTCGAGATAAAACCATCCATAGGATTCTCCCTGGTATGACTTGCCATGTGGAAGGATGGATCAGTGTCAGGAGGACAGGTCAGTGTCAGGAGGACAGGACAAGCTACATCTCAATTATTTTTGCCACACTGGATGGGACAAAGATACTTTTGCCTGTCATTTCACCACTGAATCACTTAGGAGGCTGAGTGTTTCTGAAAAGCCTCCTCTAATGCATGGCATGAACCAGCTCTTCAGCACAGAATGACTGCCTGCAGCCCAAAAACCAGTCTGCATCACTGGCACACTTTGAGCTCACCCCCACCTTTTGCAAAGGTCACAGAGTAGGGGGGCTGGAATACAGTTGTTAAGTTGCTGATGGAGATGCTTTCTGCCTCCGAGCTGAGTGTGAGGAGATGTAATTTTTGGTTTTTTCTGAGTTAGGAGAATTGAGGAAAGGGCCCAGAGTATATTATAGATTTGGGATCTCTGTCTGTATCAACCATTCATCATTGTTGGCCAGCTAGCCTCCCTCACCTACTTCACTACCCTCGTGATCCTCTTCCCCATTACGGGAGTCCTAGAAAAACAAAATACTCAACTTCTAAAAATACTCCAATAGTTTAGAAAAAAACATTGGTCTTCTGAACCAATGAGTGAAGACTACACCTCTTCTTAGAATTCCACAAACCACCTCAGAAAAAAAGGACTTAAACTCTATCTCAAACTCACAAAGCTGGTGTTTTACATTAAACTATTCTCTGATTTCTACCCTTAAACTGCTTGAATCACCCTGTCAGATAACCCTCACACAAGTTCCAAAACAACAAATAAAGTTAGTAACAGCCCCCATCAAAACCATCCTCACCTCACAAGAATAAAACAGCTACACCACTAAAATCTGATTGAACAGAAAGTATATCCCACTATCAACAGCAGCCACCCCAAACTATCAGCATTCAGTAAACTCCCCCAATAACTACCTCCAAGAACTAAAGTCCCACACCATAACAACCAATCCCTCCAAGTCTCTGAAAAGGATCTGCCACTAAAGACAAAGAGTAAGCATAATCCACTGACATTCCACCCAAATAAACCATAAACAGCACCAAAGACATAAAGGAGACCCTCAAACTCAACAACCACCCACACCCTGCAATAGATGCCAACACCAAACTTACTTCTCCATAATACAGTGATGGGTTAGATGCAACTGCTAACCCTCCCAAAACAAAGCACAACCCTAAGAAAAGTACAAAATAGGTCATAATTGTTCCTGATTGGCCTCTCTCCAGTGTCTGTGGCCTGAAAACATGTTGTCATAAGCTTCAATTGCAGGAATCCTCCCAAAATACAACTTTGCTTTTTCTTTCTTCCCCCTCCTACCCTTCTTCTCAGTCCTCTCTGAAGACTGCTGTTACACCGTTTGTACTTCTGGGGTGCAAGCATACAGACTGCAGCTCTTGCAGAGCTTTGGGGTAACCTTAAAACTACTTTGAAAGTTTGCTGAAATAATCAGCATTTTTCAATGCTTACAGTTTTGTTCTTTCCCTTCCCCCTCCCCCCCAAGTTCATTAAAAGGCTTTGTTTCTCCTTGAGGATTTTACACTCAAACATCTCTGAGGCAGGTACCTTACACAGTTCCCTTCATGGCAATCATTGCATTGTCTTCCACGCTGTTTGCTGGTGATGCAAAACACTGCCAAGGCAGAATGGCCCCAGAAGGCAGGAATGATGACAAAATGGACCAGGCAGAATCCCATTTGCTCTTTCTTATGACTCCCACTTTCCACTTTGGTGTCTTCAAGAGCTCAGAAACTGCATTTCACAGCCAATCAAATTGCCCTGCTACTTCCTTAGTACTCTTCTGCTTTTCAGTTCCCTTCATTTTCTTTTCCCTATACTCTCATCTCAACACTTGGTAATTTCCATCTCTTTTTCTAAAATGGGCAATGCCAGATCTTCCTTCCTGTATGAAATTCAGCTCAGATCCCTGCAAAAGGCTGTCAGCTATGCCAAGGTGACTCTATATCATTATATATTGCTCTTGTTTCAGTTAATGCACATTCAGAAACATTTTTTTCATAGCAATATGCATTTGTTTAGAGTGCCTTTTTCTCCAATACTGCCTGGGCTTGTCCCTGTTTATTTGGAAAGATGACATCTCCACAATGAAACACCTCAGGGTTATTTACTCTCTCATTTGTAATTTGTTATAATAATGAGCATACCTGCTTCTTTCTTGCACTATAATCTTCCCCCTGAGCAGACAGTGCTCTCTCCTGCGGGACACTATTGTGATTTTTTCCAAGGGACACATGAGGGAACTTATGATAAATATTAGCATTTTTTGCTACTGATAGAGAAAATGAACTTTGAGAATTGTTAGGATTTCATTCACTCCAGTATCCCATGCACAAACAGTTGTATAATTAAATAGGCCATCCAAGTACCGGAAAGGTTGTATAGAGAGAAAGGTTGTGTAGAGACACAGCTTTCTAAGGGCTAAGAACAATGCTGATAAAGATCAAGTGGCTAATTGTAAGCAACAGCCTCCAAATTGCCTCTGGATGAATAAATCACAGTGAGTGATCCAAGCATATTTTCTCATGGATACGGTCTCATTCACAGAGGCAGGGAGCTAGAAAACATCAGGGGCGACTTCCAATTGGCTGGAAGGGAATGAAAAGATTTGGATTTCAGTAGGGATTACATCATAATTTTGTGCAATTATTCCTAGCTGGTGGAACTACTGCACAAGCAAAGAGGCCCAGAGAGCAGGACTGGAAATCTACTCTCTGGTTCTTGGAGCTGGTTGATCAGCTACTCTTGTTATGATTTCCTTCGACATTTCCAAGATTAATATGAGGACTGGCAAAATGCAACAATGAGAGGTGATTTGAACTTCCAGGACTCTTTTATGGGGAATAAATTAAGGCCAAAGACCTTTGTAATGAATAGCCTATCCTGGCACTTCTGCATAACCTGTGGCTGGAGCCGGGCATGGAGCTGGGAGGATGTGTCCTGGGACATCACAAGAGGCATGAAGGAGGTTAGAGTGTTTCCTCTCTTTTGAAACACAAGTGACTGAGGGCAGAGACAGTTTATCAAAAATCCTCCCTTGCCAAAAACCTAAATGGAGGCTACTGTAATGCATGGGCGCACCTTTTGGGGAATAATTGTTACTCCTTCAGGACTTGTATTTGATAGTGAAAGCCAAGTTCCTGAGGGATACTTGCTCTTTTAGCTATTGCAATCACCATGACATGAGTTCTTCTGTGGAGCTTAGCCTTGGCTAAGTGCTTGTGGTATTACAGACCTTGAGGTACCTCTGAGGCCCCTGCCTAGGGCCTCACCCACTTCTTGCTGAGTCTGTGGTGACAGGCATGACAAAGTAGAGTAGAGCTCCTTTGATATGTGGCTGTAGCTGTTCAGAAAACACTGCCATCACTGTGAACACCTTTTTATCACATTAGTTTCCATGCCCTTTCCTGTGCAGGATCTACTGTAGTGTTTCCAATAATTTGCTCTCTGCTGTGAGTCTTGCTTTTAAAAAATTAGTTTTCAATCCAAACCTTAGCACTCCGGGCTTTCCTTGTTCACCTGCTTCTAATTTCTGGTTCTAAAAGTTGCAGCCACATTCCCTTGTGGTGCAGAGCCTGTCAGCTCCAAAAAGTAAAAGTTTTGAGTGGAATCAAAGAAGACAAGCGAGCATTCCAAGCATGCATCACCAGCCCCCTCAGATGCAGTCTGTGTAAATACACACCACCCCCAGAAAGCATTTTCTTCAGAGTCCTGACCAAGACCACCTGTCCTCCAAAGCTGTTCAGCTCCCAGCAGTCTGTTCCTGCAGTGGGGAAGAATGAAGATCACATTGCAAAGCTAATGCCATCGAGCCTCTCTGGCTCTCAATCACATCCAGCTCCTGCCAGAATCTGGAGCAGAACAGCTGGGCTCCTTCATGTGGATTCTTAGTCATCAGTGCTCTCCAGTGTAGGAGAGGTGGGACGTTCAGGGAGGTGGTGATAGAATGTTGGTTTCTTTATGCTAGATCCTGCAGTGTTTGCTCCATTTATTCAGGAGATGTTGAGCTGAGAGTTGTTCTTGAGAACAGCACCAAAAGATGCCAGGCTCTTTTCTGAGTGTAAGTACCATCACTGTGAGCTGAGCTCCTCGTAGAAACAAAGCCTGTGCTGGAACAATTGTAGGCTCAGAGAGAGTGTCAGCAGTATCACAGAGAGGACAGTCCCAGCACAGTTTACACCGTTTGGTCTATGAGGCTCTACAGGACCTTACAAACCCTATGTCACTTTTGGCAGACTTATGAGATGCCCATGATCCCAGCATGCAGAGAACTTTAAAGGCAGACAGGAGCCAGACAAGAGCACTGGGACTCCTAAAGAATCAGTCTGGAGTCGGGGTTCCTGCCTCATACTGTGTGTTACCTAATACAAGAAGGTCTCTAGAGAGCAGAGAAGAGTGCACAGCCATGCTGCCTCAGGATGGCAGGATAACCTGACACCTCCCAATGCAGATTATTTTATCAAATCCACTGCCAAACTCATATGCTGTTTTGAAAGCCCTGTGCACTGCTTATGAGAAGCAGTAGAAAAATAGGCCTGAGCACTCTGAGCCATGGCCTCCAGGAATCCCTCACCTCATTCCCTCTTGGAGGATACAGCCATTCTAAAAAAATTTTGACAGTCAACGTCCTTATGCTTTTGGCTAAAGTTAGTCTCTGTGGGCTTCTGTGTTAGGCGTTAGCCATCTCTGGCTGCTATGCCAAGCTGCAAAAGGAGGATGTCTCTGGAGAACCATCTGAGTCCTCCCCCATGGCAGTTCTTCTCTGCCAGCAAACCTTGTGAGAACCTGGGGTGTCCTCACCTTGTGGATACATGCTGGGGAGAGAAGGGATAAGCATAGGAATAAATGGTATCAGAGATACATGGACCGACAGAGCTTGTGGGCCAAGATTAGGAAATAAACTCTGTTATGAGTGAAGACTACAGTTGCTAAGTCTGAATTCAGAAGAGCCCTTTACACATAGGGCTTTGCAAAGGGAATCACAACACCCAGCACTAGCTGCTGAGCTGCTCGTGGCTGGGTCCCTCCTTAACTTACATGCTTTGTGGTCAGACACTCTGACCTATCTGCTCCCATATCGCTCCACCACCTTTGGACAAAACCCTGCTGCTGAGAATAGTATGTCAATTACTAAATGGTATAGTAATTACTGCTGATTTCTGCACAAAGTCAGGTCAGTTTATGTGTAAACATAGTAAGAATGTCAGGACATGACAAGACTGTTCCTAGCTCTGCCAGTCACTTACTGCTTGCTTTCAGGTTAATCAGTTGATGATTCCATGCTGTAGCTTCCCCAGTAGTAAAATGCAGATATGCTAATGTTATAAAAATTTTGGAAAAACTATGTATTACTAAGATATGTAATGATACTCAGGCAATCAGGCTTGCCCTCTAAACAAAACTTAAACCAAGGAAAAGAATTGTATCGAATTGGACTTACAGTCAAAATGGCAAACATAATGGGATTTACCACTAGTGACTTTAGCAGGCTTGGATGTAGGCAGCCTTTGCAAATATCAGTGAGCTGTATGAAGTGCATGTAGGTGGAGCTGGCTGGGAGTTTTCTGTTAGAATGATTCCTTAGCAGTAAATTTCAAAGAAATTTGTATTTTCTGCAGGATTTTTCCTTTAATTTTTGTTTTCTTAACCACAGAGAGGAAAAAAAGTCACTTCCACATACTCTGCATGTTGTGCTCCCTTCAGCAACAGGATCTTGAAGCCACATTTCTCAGGCTTCTAGGTCCTCTAGCTCCAGAGCACTTGCTGGCCACTGCTGTAAAACCATGAAAATCCAAAGCTCAGATCCAAAATCCTGATGCTCAGGATCCCTGTGCAGGCGTTTTTCTGGCTCAGGGGCTGCTGTGACTTTTAGCAGCATGCAGGGTAATGACAGCACTCACTGGGGAACAGAATGTAATTTAGGCTTCCTCCAGACAAAATGTCCTCTTTTTGAGGATAGTTATTTAAATTTCTTCAGTTTCAGTCTGTCAGGCTTTCTCTGACAGTCATTAGACTGGTTTGGGTAGCATGGTGGCCCCAGGGGTTCCAACATAAGTCCATAACTCTCTTTTTCTGCAGAAAGATGCTAGGACTCCTAATAGCAGAAGCTGCTGTTATTCCCCTGCTGGTTACCAAGTGCAGTTTCTGTGACCATTTTCAGTGTTTGGCCTCCTGAGCACACCAGCACAGCTTATGCAAAAGCAGCACTACAAGCACCTAGAAGAGCTCTGTGGCCCCTCACACAAGAAGGATGTGGACCTGTTGGAACATCCAGAGGAGGGCCAGGAAGGTGATCAGAGGGCTGGAGCACCTCTCCTATGAGAACAGGCTGAGAGAGCTGGGGTTGTTCAGCCTGGAGAAGAGAAGGCTCTGGGAAGATCTTGCAGCAGCTTTCCAGTACCTGAAGGAGGCTACAAGAGATCTGGAGAGAGACTTTTCACAAGGGCAGATAGTGATAGGACAAGAGAGAATGGCTTTAAGCACAAGGAAGGTAGATCTAGGTTAAATATCAAGAAGGAATTCTTTACTGTGAGGGTGGTGAACCACTGGCACAGGTTGACCAGAGAAGCTGTGGATGCCCCATCCTTGGAAGTGTTCAAGGCCAGGCTGGATGGGGCTCTGAGCAACCTGGTTTAATGGCAGGTTCCCTGTTCATGGCAGGGAGGTTGGAACTAGATGATCTTTAAGAACACTTCCAAACAATACAATGATTTTATAAAAAATGTTCAGAGCTATACTACACAGGCAAAATGTGCTATATACATTAGCATGGGTCAGCCTGAAAGCCAAACTCTGACTTGGGAATGTGCAAGTAGCAATATTAAAAAATTTTGTAAGCAAATTAAGAAAAAAATTCCATGCAAGCTAATTTTAGGGAGGTACAAAAAGGGAAATATAAACCTTTTATTAGTACCAGCAATGAGAAATGAGATTTATTTCGGACATGCAATATATTATTGAAAGGTTGTGCAGAATATAGAGATAATATGAGGGGATATATATTATTTAACAAAGTGGGTGAGAGGAAGGAAGCAGAAAAAATAGTGTTCATTTAATGAAGAGACTCTGGGACAAAAGCAAATGATAATTTCATCAGGCAGGATTTGAAGGATATTGGAGAGACAAAAGTGTAGCTCAAGAGATCATCTAATTTATCTCACTAGTGATAAAATGAGCCTGAAGACTATTTCTAAATGGCAGATAATTCTGATCTAAGGAATGTCTCTTGCATATAATTTAAAAGGGAAAGGAATTTGTACCGTTATTATTAATAATAGAATATTTTACTTAAAAATTCAGAACTTACTGTTCCTCTACTCAAGTTTTTCTCAGATTGAGGAAAGTTATCCATGAAATGTAAAGCCATTTTAATGTTTCATATGGGACAGAAATTGTTTTCTTTTTCCCAAGACACCAGAGTAAGAGGCAAGAAGTATAATAAGTTTTATCAGGACTGTGTGAGTTTGTGATATAAACACTTGAGGCAGCTCTGTTTTTTATTATCTAACAGCTGGGCTGTCACAACTGAGCATTTCTGCCAGAGGAGCCTGTAACCACCCTCTCATATACCTCCCTACTTTGCTGTCTTATGAACTGTACAGAGCTATATCAAGACAAAATTCACCTCAAATCCAAAGTGGCAAGGGTTACCTACATGCCTGTATAGATTAATTGTGGAACTTCCCAGGAATAACATTGTGCAGCAAAATAAGGAAAAAATTAAAACAAACAAAAACCTCTCTGTTCATGATGTGTTTGCTGGTGTTGCTCTGTTCCCTACATTTTTGTTCTATTTTTTTTAGCTGGAGTTTCAGTTTTCAAATGACAAGACTCATAGAATTTCTACTTACATCCTACTATGTCTTTCCAACATTTGTCAAGGAGATTTTTATAATTTTTTTTTTTTTTTTAGTAAAAATTATCCTGTTCCTAATTTTATCCTGCTTGAATATACTTCTTTGTCCTCCTTTAAACATTTTAATGTATCCTTTCTCTTTTTACATTTTCAATCATTATGGTTTTTAACTTTTGCATGAGCAGGGTGGTCAGTCTTAGCTCTTAATCACTTGCAGCATTATTTTTCCCTAACATTAGTTTCACCTTTCTAGATGTAAATTCACCAGGATCTTCGTAGATCTGATGACATCCTGGCAGGAAGAATGGGATCAGCCTGACCCTCATGGAGTCTCTGGGCTGCTCAGATGTTTTTTGACAGAACTTGAATGAATGTCTTTCATATTTGGCTGTCCATTACCACCTCATAGTAGAATTCTGTAGACACCTAGTTCATTTTCTGTGTTCCTGGTAGGTTTGGTCCAAGAGGAAGGTGCAGAGGTTGAACACTTGACACATGTCCAACTTACCCCAAAGGCAGGAAGCCAGAGTCACAGGGCAGCAGGAACATTTGTTTTTTTCTTTTCATGTGGAGCAGAGCACTCTAACTAGTGGCCTAGGAATGGTTCAAGCTCGTGGAGTGCTCCTGGCCAGCCCACCACCTGCTTCCCAAAGAAGTGCTGTCCAAACAGCTCATAGCCCTGTCTGTGCTCATAGCCCTGTCTGTGCTGTAGCAGCCAGGGTACACCAGGCACAGGTATGATGGCTGATGATGGGGATGGCTGGAGATGAGAGCTGTGAGGGGGACCCAGCCCTCTCTGCTGGACCATGCACAGAAGGAGGACTGATATGCAGAAATACTCAGTAGATGGCAGGATAAGGTCCATCCTACCTGAGCAAGGGAATCTGAAATCATATCAAATACCTTAGAAAGCTTAGAAACTGAAGAGAAGTGAGTCAGATCATGTGGTTGGATTTTATGACTAATGTGTATCCAGAGGGCAGAGCTAGGTATGACTGACATTTACAAAATGTTCTTTTGCTTTCTTTTTGACTTCTGAGAAATGTCTGTTGGAGAGTTGGATTTAGTTGTACACCAGGAGAGAATGTTGAAAGACTTCAATAAAATGTCTCAAACAAAGAAGGCTGTCTGAAAATTCAATGGAATGCACTGCCCATTCTGAAAGATGTAAGAACCAGTCAAATTCACTCTTGATGGGAAGCTAGCCAAAAAATAAGATAGACTTCGATGAAACACATGGGGGCCTTCATAATGACTCTTCCAAACTCCATTGCCTGAAGTGTTCACAAGTAAAGGAAAAAGGTGCAAAAGAGCTCTGTGAAACACATTAGGTGCAAGGGATAAAAGGCAAGTCAAACTGTAGAAGAAAAAACCTATAGAGTTCAAACCAAAGCAATAGAAGCAGGTACTGGAGTAACTGTATGAGACTTTCAGCCTAGAGAATATCACTGAAAACAGAGAGCTCAGCTGTGGGACTGAGATGCAGGGAATGTCTGAAGATTCAAAACCACATTTAATTTGTAGAGAGAAAGAATGAGCTTACAAAATGATTCACAGAAAAAAATTAATGGAGTGGCTCTGTGTCCAGTGTCAAATTCATCCCTGTGTTACAAGAGAACATACAACCAGTAGCTGGAGGTATGGGTAACAAAATGGACACATCTATTAATAATGCTAAGGTATTTTTGCCATCAGAGAAACCCTACAGTGGCTCTGTGACACAAGTGGGTATGAGCTAATGCCTGTAACATCCCTGTGATGAAAGGGGTGCTCTCATTTGTCACATACAGCAGATGAAGCAACCTACCTACAACCACATTTCTTTAGCTATGATTAGATCTCATGACCTTCTGCCTCCATGTCCTGTGCTCTAGGCCATAGTTCAGTCCTAAATGAATCTGTGGATGAAATACTGAATTTACACCATAAATAAAACCAGAGTTGTTCCAGCTGGTTCATAGGGGCACAAAGAATCTAAAGAAAGTCTGGCAACAAACAAATCAAAAGGATGAGAAACTAAATCTCTTCAGCACTTAAGGAGTGAACAAGAACAGATACTTATAGTTAGTAAGCAAGTGTAGCTTTTTTCCAGGATGGACCTAGAACACGAAAGCACCAAAATATCTGTTCTGCAGAGCTGAACTGGACCATAAGCAAAACAGATAACCTGTTTTTATGACAAAAAGTAGAAGTCTGAGAGGTGCACAGATGGTTGGTCTAGTTTTCTCATTTGACAAGCTGAGTGTGACTTTACATTGGAAGAGAAATATAAATGTATGGAAATGGATTGCTGCTCAGAGAAAGATATGGAGGGAGTGACTGGGAATACACAGCTCATGAGTGGGAAGATGAGTGTTCTGAGAATTTAAAACACCTAGAAATTCTATGTTCCCATTATTTATGTCTCATTTATCTATATGCTTATGTATACACATATCCACCTCTACATGTATATATATGTGTCTATATTTCAACATGAGAAACATCAAGGGCTAGGAATTAATTTTTAAAATTTTTTATAATTATTCTTTTGCTAATGATGACATTAATGAAGAATACTTGGAGCCAAGAGGAAATGCTGACCTCCCCTAACTGAATGTGATTTGATTAGGAGCATAATAGGCCCTACTCTAATGCTTAATTGTTGGACAGTTTTTCTTGCCGAGACCTTTGCTCACTAGTGCACAAATGATTCTTCCAACTTGTTGTTTGATGTCTTCTTTCTGTGAATCATTGGATGCTTCACAATCCATATAAATAGATGCATTTATGTGTGCTCTGTGTAAGGATTACAGAGCAGAGGCCTTAGAAAAGTTTTCCTCTGAAAGTTTTAAGCATAAAAATTTGGCTGCAGGTTAACAAACCAAGGGCTATGAGGCAAAACAGAAAAGTCAAATTCTAAAAGCATAAATTTGGGATGATCTCTTTAGCATTGATCTATCTATTGTCAGCAGAGTACCACAAGTGACAGGTAAAAAACCCATATGCATATCTATGTCTTGCCCTGAATCCTCTCCCATGCAGTTTTTCACAATGAATGGCCCAGGCAAAGCCAGAGACAAAGAGATGAGTAACTATGTAGATAATAAACCATGTGTTTCCTACATTACGTATAGAAATACACATGTAATTTCTACATACAGGAAACTGGCCTTAAAAAGTGACTTGGAGAAGGTTAATAAAGAATTCTCTGCCCCTCATAACAAAACAAAGTCCAGCATCAAGTAAAATTATCAGGTGGCAGACTAGAAACAAAACCAAAGCAGGCAGTGCACCTTTTGCACTTAGTCTGTAGAACTCTTTGCCACAGGATATTGTGGACACTGAGTATGTGGTTGAGTTTAGAAAAAACTAAGACAAATAAATGTTAAAAAATATCAGCAGGGTATGTTATACCAAAAATACTGTTGTAGTTCAGGTAGTCCTTGAGCTTCAGAGTTTTGAATGCTAACAGATTATGCCAGTAAAGTGTTCTATGTGCTTGTTCTAATTTTATAGTCCTTCCTTTAAATCTACTGTTTACCACAATTGGACAGGTTTATGTGCTGGGTGGACCTTAGCATGGTTGTCTTGATGCTGTCAGAGAAATCTTGTTTTTGATGCTTAATTTCATATTTACTATTTGCAGTAGTTATACAGAACACCATCTGTATTTTCCCAATAGAACAAATCCTGTGAGAAGTTTAGTAAATATCAAGATTCCTTTTTAATGTAATTGTGTTAATGTTTGATTTACACAAATAATGATGCTTTATAATTTCTGAGATGTTATCTGAAAATCTATATAAAATGTAAAGAGGTGTTTGAAAGAAATTCAGTATAAGGCTTTTAAGGATCTAGATTTTTTTCTTGACCATGCATGGTAGTTCATTCAAAACCCTTGTTAAGATGGAAAGTATTTCAAGTACTAATATTCTGAGCAAATAAGCCCTAATGATTCAAATATTTATGCACATGATCATGTGACACTTCAGAGCAATCCTATTGAACCTAATGGATCTAGATAGGTTTTGAAAAGTGGGATGTAAGTGTGTGTAGACCTGATGTCTAAACAACTTTCTGAAAATCAGCATGCACCGGTCTTTTAATTTTGACTCCTGTGTCCATTGTAATTGGTTTTTCTATGTTCTAAGTAAAGAATCATCCTAACACAGTCCTGTTTTTGTAATAAAGTGGATTTTTTTGAAATATCTGAACTGTCAGTGGTGATGTGTAGGACTCCAGGTGCTCCCGCTCATGGTATTGTGGAAGGAGATGACTTCAAATATGGGGCCCGCGTTTACTTCAAGTGCAACGCAGGTTACAGCTTAAAAGGCAGCCGTGTTGCCTACTGTCAGCTTGATGGGATTTGGTCAACACAGCATCCTGAATGTGGTAAGGTCACTTGAAGTTTTAATTCTTATCAAATATTTTGGCCAATGTATTCCCATGAAACTAGACTATCTAAATCTCACTTGAAATTTGGTAGGTCTGTGACATAACATGTCCTTTTGTCTTCCTGTCTTTAAGAAGCAGTAGGAATTCTTAATTTACTCTGCTGGAACCCCAGCCTGCAAGACTTTTTTTATATAAAAGTCTGACTGAAACATCACTTTACTGAAAACTAATAACCTCAAAGTCTTTAGGCATGTATCCTTCTTACACTTAGAGAGAAAATGTCTAGGACCAAAGCCAAGTGAGGGACACAGTGCAACAATAAATAGTTACTTCTGTTACTCTGTGTGTCTGACACCTTCTCTGCAGAAGCCAAGTGCACTCTGTGGAGGTGAAAAGGAGCTTACTATATGAACACTAGACTCTTATTTTAATTCCCATCCTAGACAAAAATTGATAAAAATCAGTCATTTGGACTGTGCAGGATGGCATGCCTACCATTCACATTGGTTCAGCTGTAAAACTCCTTCTTGTCACCCAAAGAGACTTTAAATTTCCTTTAGTTGATTTAGATTGCACAATTTCATTTCCATATTCCAGAATAATTTGTTTCAATTGATAAGGTGTTTTATAAGTGTGTTGTGTCAAGCAATGTAAATTTTGGGGGGAGTGTTGTATAACAACTGTATATAAGTTCATTTGAAAGAGCAAGCAATAGGTATTCTTCCATCTAGAGAGAAGTCTCCAATGCAGTAAATGTAATGTCAAGATCATGCCAAGTCCCTGCTGCATGATGGCCCTGGCTAAAGATCTATAGCAAGAGATTGGCAGTCACTGAAGTGCTAGGTCTCTCCTTCCCAAATGTTTTCTCTTTGTTTTTAATAAATCAAAAAGGTCATACCCTGAGCCTAAGGAAGAAGACAATTACTGTCAAAGTACTGAAATAAGAGAAGGTCTTAAGTGACTTACGTGGTCAAGCTTTTGGTACATTTGAAAACATGCACTCTGCTGATCAGATGATGCCTCCAGGCCAGCCATCAGTGCAGAAAGCAACTTGCAAATAAAGCATTACTCTGTGGGGGATTCTCTGTAGTCTTTAGCTGCTATCAAGTTATCAGTCACTTACAGTTCACAAGTGAGAGAGCCTGTGAGGTACACAGAAGGAAAATGGAGCCAAATGAAAAGGAGACAGGGCTCTGCTTTTCCCTTTCTCCTGGTGGAGAGGAAGTTCAGAAATCCTTGTTTACTGAATATAACTAGTGGAAAAGTATTTAAGTACCTATGTAGCCCTCAGCATATGCAAAAATCCAATGCTTGTAAAGAAAACACTGAAATATAGACTTGGTTTGAATGCTACACTCACTGTAGCACATGCTCTTCATTGAAGCGGCATTGTTATGGCTGGCTGTGTGTTCACAGGCTTTGCTGAGCTGGGCTTTGTCTGGTGGCACCAGGTATGACTTTGTGACAGGACAGGGCCATACCTTTGCACTGTAACTGTGCTGATTTCACAGCAATTTAAATAAATGTCCAAGTGCTTTGTTATATGTTGGTGCTTTTGTGAACTGAGGCTCAGCAGGCAGCCTGAAGCAATGATATGAAGAGGTAATTTCGGGTCAACTGATGTGTCCCAGTCATCTGGGCCCTCTGTGAGCAGCACCAACACCAGCTGTCTGAACTAGATGTGCACTGGTTATCATGCAGTGAGACACCAGGCAGAGAAAATTAAACAGAATTGCATGCTAGTGTTGTCCTGACAAGAAAACTGAGGTGAAATCCAAAGGGGGGGAAAAAAGTACCTTGTCAGCTGCTAAATAGAAAGAGCAGAGGAGTTAAAAGTAAAGGAAAAATAATCTTCTAGCATCACATAGTGAACACTGTCCTCTAGATTTAGGCCAAAAGTTTAAGTTTCTTGAGAAAAAACCCCCAAAACCCAAAAACATAACAAGAATTAAAAAGAAGTGGAAAATACTGGGAAGGAGGAACTAAAAGAGGTATTAAGGGCAGAATATAGCATGAGTAAGCTTTTCATATTAAATTTTTATTGTCAGTAAATACATACATATGTTTTCTTTCAATTCCTCTATTTCCCTGGATTATTGAGATATCTCTCTCAGGGCCAAGAAAACAAAATGCAACCAAACATAAAAGCAAAATTAAGTAGTCTAGTTTTATTATCCAAGTGCAGTGAAGTATTGAAAATACAGAAAAGGGAAAAGAATGCCAAGGGCCTGTTTCCTGCAAATAGTTTAAGTGCAGCCTTTTATGCTACTGAAGAAACCTTGTTAATATTAATGAGACATTAACATCATGGAAAGTCAAGGTTGTTTTTCAGGATTGTCAGCTACTTAAGGTTTTAACAATTTGAGAATTTTTACCAATTTGAGAATCTTACACTTTCAATGAGACTAAAGTGTGTACTATAAACAGACATCTCTAAATTATAATTTCTTCTTGAATATTTGACATTTTCAAAGACAAGGATCCCAGATGGGTCTTGAAAAGGCATCTTTAATAATGTGTAGATTGTTTAGTAACATCTGAATGAAATTTGATGGGTGAAAATACTGTAGTGAACCTGATAAAATGGTTACTATCTTTTTCCCCTATCATTAGTTCTAGAAGAAAAAAACTGCTCAGATCCTGGTGGCCCACTCAATGGCTACAGAAGAGTAGTAGAAGACACTGGGCTCTTGAATGGACGCTATGCAAAAATTGGCACAGTCATTGCTTTCTTTTGTAACAACTCGTATGTTCTTAGTGGCAATGAACAAAGGACCTGCCAAGACGATGGAGAATGGTCAGGGAAACAACCAATCTGCATAAAAGGTAGTTTACAAACTTTTTTACCACAATTCACTCAAGCTGCTATGGTTTTACTGGATTGTGTTTAATAGCATTTGCACTCGACAAATTATCATATTTGCTAAGAGTAACCTGTCTGGCTGATACCTGATAATGAGTTTTGTAGTTTGCCAGCTCTGCTGGCTGCTATACTCTGACAGAGAAGATGCCAATAATTCCAGAAGATTCCATCTTTAAACAGGGAAAGGAATGTTCTCTAAGACTCTTATTATCCTCCTTCTAGGACTGAACCTGCGTAAGGTCAAAATCAAAGAAGATCTGGAGGGAATTGAAATAGAATGAAATAATTGTCTCATGAGACCGTTAGCAATCAGCTGCTGTCATAGGGAATAACTGTCCTTTCACAATCCTTTTAAAACAATGGGATCAGTCATGAATGCAAAAGGCAGCCTTGAAGACATGATTAAATGATATGTATTCATCAAAATACTGAATCACACCTTTAAATCCTATGCTCTTGACCTGGAGCTATTCTACTGAGTGAATGAATGAATGAATGAATGAATGAATGAATGAATGAATGAATGAATTTGGGCTGGGGAACTGCTAAATTCATTTTATGAATGCAATTTCTTGACATCAGGATATTTTAAAAACTGAAATGATGATAATATAAGGAAATATGTCTGTCTCCTGGGCAATTTGCTTTATTCTGTTGTTTTAGATGAAAATAATCTCTCCCTGAAGCATATAGTCATCTGTGGAAAGCATCTTTATTGATGTTTACTGTGATACTGACATAATGGTTAGCATATATATCAATCACAAAGTACTAGATATTGTTAAATTACACAGAGAACAAGTGCTCAGGCGTACAGATAAAATCCATCCTGCAAGATTCCTTTTCTTCCACTCAGGGCAGCAGAAAGGAGACCCTGGCAGAGTTATTTGAACTTGAATATTTTATCCTAATCTTAAAGTAAACTGAATATGCAGAACTAGAAATCTTAGATCCCCTTTCTGTTATTTTAAGCATATTCAGGTAACTCTGAAGTGTTCCTTTGAATCAGAGCCTCCAATTCCTTCCATAAGTGCACAAACAGACTCTTAGAAGTCCATAACATGCTGCAGCCTTTCTCTGTATGCCAAGTCATTGGAATTAGCTGTGTGGGGCTACACAGATAGAAATCAAGTATTTTTATGTATAATTCCATTACCAGAAAAGTTTGCTCTGATACAAAACCATCATCCGTAGTGGTGTAAGTGTGGCATTCAGACCCACTGAATGATGGAAAAATCTTCCTCCATGCCTGAGAGTGCCAGTGCAGAGTGGTTCAGTAGCTTCCACTGTTGTAAATGGGATCTTGTAAACTGTGAAGAAGTATTTTTCCAAGGCTTTTAGGTTTTAGGATCGATCTTTATTTTAATGCACATAACTTAACTGCCTCTTTTCTTAATTCAGTCCACTATAGTTAGTGAGAGGAAAGGTTGGAAATGTGTATGAACCATAGCAATTGAGCTGTGAATGTGAAAAAGTACTGTGCAACATTATATTTTTTCTAGCCTGCAGAGAGCCAAAGATCTCTGACCTGGTGAGACAGAAAGTGCTTCCAATGCAGGTTCAGTCAAGGTGAGAATGCAATATCTCAACTACAGTTTAAAGAAAAAATGTGACTGCTTTTCCCCTCCTCTCCTTTTCACTCCATGTGTTTAGCCTGCCTGAGCAGTGATTCCTACAAATCCACCGATAATTGAGCAATGAGAGCTGCTGGGAGGGGAGGTCTCATTAAGCACAGGTTGCCAGTTGCTGGAGGCAGCCAGGAAGAAATGCACAGATAGAGACGGACAAACTACAGGATGATGCTGGAATTCTGCTTTGCAAACTTGTGACAGACTATGAGAACAGTCTAAGAACAGTTCCTTGGGGCTAATGATGTGTGTTAAAATATGAACATGTGCCATCTTAGTGCTGCTCCCAGTAAGTTTCACCATCCAAAGAAATATAGCACAATTTACATAGGCTGGGAATGAGGGAGAGGAGGAAGCAGAATAGGAGAGGAGGAAGGAATGAAAGATTAGACCCTTCCTGGGCTTACCCTTCTGATAATTTCTTGAAATAAATGCAATCAGAATTAGTTATGTTGCAATGTTCAGGTTCATTTTCGTCCAAGTAGTAATTTCTCATTTCAGGGTTATTTTTGCTGTACATGACTCATTTAATTTTCAATTCAGTGCAAGAACTGTCCTCATCTTTGGTCTTAGGAACAGTCATATAAGGTCAGAACAAAGGTCCAGCTCAAGGCATATCGTGTCTCTGGCAATAGCCAGTAGCAGATGCCTAGAGAAGATCTGAGGAACAAGGCAATCATGTACTTCCCAATCACTCTGCCACTCTCCAGGTCTGTGATGTATGGTTGTAGAGATGGCTCTGAGAAGCCGACATGAGGCTTTAGTAGCCATTAGGGGATTTTCTTGCTTAAATTTCTCTATTAACTTTTGAATACAGGTCTTTGATGTTTCAGATATGAACACCAGCTGTATTGAGAGAACATACATGCCTTCCCATCCATAAGATGCCATGAGAGGATGGCATCTCATGTTTGTGGACTGTTTTTAATCCCTTGAAGTAGAATCTCCATTTAATAGGTCAATAGTGAGGTAAATTCTAGATTATGCAATATTACAAGTCACCTGTGAGTTTGGAATGGTACTCTGGCAGACTAAGTATGACCACAGCAGCTCTCATATTTCTTCCAAAATACAAGAGACTTGCCATTGCTCTTGTTCTTTGTAACTTTACTTTCCTGTTATGCATCGCCTCACAGATTGGATATGATGGAGGTGTCATTTCATTTTTCATTTTTATGAAAAGTCATTTCTGGATATAGGCAGTACCAAGGGAAACTAATTTCCTGCTGAATTTTTCAGGCATAAAAAAGGCTTTTTTTTTTTTTGTAGATATGAACTTTCAAGCATTAAAGCAAGAGACACATTCTAAATGATAAAAATTTAAGTATAACTGTAGTCAAGCTTATGGTCCATATCTATGCTGTGCATATATTTATTTCTTAATTATGTGCCCTGTTTCAGCTAGCTAATCAGTACAATTTCTAAGTGGGAGCTTAGCAATTACGAAATTATGAAATCTCTGTGGTGAGGCAATTATCTCTGTTAATTGCTAAATCAAGCAACTTTAGCAACATCATTTAATCTGAACCAGTTCTTAATACTGTCTATTCAAATATTCACTAGAGAAAAGATATGCCTATCTCCCCTCTACTGAGAATTAATTATGACAATGCCAAATTCAGGTATCATTTCTTTATTTAAAAAATTGTATCTCAGTCTTTTTGTGAATGAAAAAAACTTCCACATTCAGAGGCAATTTATTTCAATTCAGAAACTGTAAAATGAAAAAAGAGACACCAATAGGATATGTATAAACATATGGTAATTATATATGTGTGCAGATATATGTAAATAAGATAGCTGGGATGTAAATGGGAGTACTGCTAAACTATGCTGGAATTATGTTTTTTCCTTATTCTTTCATGAGCAAACTTCATGTGATTTTAAATGATACTTAACACAACTGGTGATAAAGCAGTGGTAATGATTGCTTTTATAATATTATAATTACTGTGTTCTTTGTGCCTTGAAACAGAGAAACACCTTTGCATCAACTTTACTCTTCTGCATTCAGCAAGCAAAAGCTTCAAATCTATCCAACCAAGAAGCCAGCACTGCCATTTGGAGACCTGCCCCCAGGGTACCAGCACTTGCACACTCAGCTCCAGTATGAGTGCGTTTCTCCTTTCTACCGCCGCCTGGGCAGCAGCAGGAGGACTTGCCTGAAGACAGGAAAATGGAGTGGGAGAGCCCCTGTGTGTATTCCAAGTGAGTCTCTGAGGAAAAAAAAAGTGCATATCTCTTGAGTGAATGAGGGAACAGGATGTGTATTCATCTTAGACATTTAGGGAGTCACAGCAGTGTAGGCTGCCTATACTTCCAGCTAGGAGAAAGGAGCAATAAAGCTTGAAGGATATATATGTCTTTTTATTCACCAGGAGAACTTGATGGTAAAGTGACCAGGCTTTCAGCACTGTAATTTGCTGTTAATTTTTCTACTTTTTTATTGAGCAAAAGGTATAGTGAGTTGTTCTCCTGGTTTGAAATAGCTTTCTACTACCAGTTCATGCTTTTCTGTATTATTTACTACAAATGGGATTTTTCTTTTATTTGTATACTTTGGCACACAGCTGACAAAACCATCAAAGTTTAAGCAATAGAAGGGAGAGTCTTCAATTTTAAAGAGGCTCTCCCTTTAATAAACCCTACTAAGGAAGGGTTCATATTGCAAACTGTAAGTCTAGATAAAATCTAATCTGGAGGTAGTGTACAAAGTAAGTTAGGGAAAGAACATCACAAAATTTGGTAAGCCGCACTACTGACATCAAGCAAACTGTGAAAAGTAGATCTGAACAGCAAACAAATTTTTATTGCTCTTGTTTGTGGTTTTACTTTGAGATCATATAAAGTATTTTGAAAAGTATCTCATTCACTATGGACATGCACACACTACATACCAGGAAGAAAAAGTCTCCTAAGGGAGACTAAAATATGCAACCATGCAATGTAACTCTTTCAACTGAAGTTAAACCTTTCATGATATAGGGGATTTTACCCCAGGTCCAAGTGTGGATAATATACTGCTAGAACAAGGCAGAGCTTTATCTTTTTCCCCAGGATGACTGTTGATTTAGATGCATTTGCTTCAACAATCTTGTCATAAGGCAAGTCTGTTCTTACAGGCATGAACTGACCTCTGCAAAGATTTGTGCCAAGAGAGGCCTCAAAAACACACTGTGACTGCCTAGGGTGAATTTTAGTGCACCGATGGCTTTATGGAGTTTTAATGATAAACAAGAATCAGGGGTGTTCTTTCCCATTTCTTTCTGCAGTCATCTCATTATAGTGCAACTCAATAAGGTTGTTGTGAAAATTCACCTGCTCAAATGCTAAATCTACATACCCAGGAATTCAGACAATAATGGAAAACGAATATTTTTTTAAAAAGCTATATCAAATACTCCTATAATTTTGCAGGTTAGAGAAAGAGGCTAATTAGACACCTGTCCTTCATATTCATCACTGCAGTTTAGTTCCTTTTGGCACATTCTAAGAAGGAATCGAGAGCAATGCTCAGATTCTTCTGGGGAGACAGTGTTACCTACTTTTTGCTTCATGTTTCCTCAGTCTGTGGAAAAGCAGAAAACATCACCCTTAAGAAGGCAGTGACCTCCATGAGGTGGCCATGGCAAGCAGCCATCTATCGCACAGCCAACGGGGTGAAGGAGAACAGCCTTCGGAAAGGGGCCTGGATCCTGATCTGCAGCGGGGCCCTGGTGAACGAGCGCACCGTGGTGGTGGCAGCTCACTGTGTCACTGACCTGGGCAAGACCATCGTGCTCAAGACAGCAGAGCTCAAGGTGGTTCTGGGCAAATTCTACAGAGATGATGACAGGGATGAAAAGACCATCCAGAACCTGAGGGTGAGTAAGCCCGACAGGAGTGAAAAGTGATGAGCACAGGTAGATGCCAATCACATCTGTCTTGTATGGGGAGAAAAAGGTGATCCTTTGGGCAATGCACTCTCTTACATGTTGTTATTTGAAATGCATGTGTAGAGACTCAAGTGCCATGGCGGAAGAAGGGCACATGCTGTAGTTCATTGAATTCCTCGAAGGCATCCAACTCCTACATTCACCCCTAACTAAGAAAATAGCTCAGGTTCTGTGGGACATAATGTCTTGAGTGATATTGCCAGTAAAAAAGTAGAAGAGATGCCAGCTACTGTCAAAAGTGATTAGCATAATTTATGAGGGAAACACTTGTGCTCTAAATTCTGGTTTGAAGCCACAAGAACATTTCACTTCTCAGCCCCAAGGCCGTACAGCTCTAAACTGAAAAGAAATTTATGTCTGACTCCAGCTCCAAAAATAGCACCTTGGGCTCACCAGAGTGATTTGCTTTTTTCAAGCAGAAGTAGAAAGGCTGAAGTCAAAATGAGAAATACAGCAATTTTGGGTATGTGTGTCTCTTTTTTAGGAGAAGTGTGGGGTGTGTGTCTGAGTTAATTAATGGAATTTATCCAAAATATCATAATCAACTTGATTCTTTCCTTCCCGACCCCTTTTTAGTTTCTTTCTCTAATCCCATCTTTTTCATTCATTTCCTGTAAAAAAATATATTACTTTTTTTTACAGTATTTCCTTATAGGAATCCTATCTGTTCTTATAGCATTTCATTAAGGAAAGGAGCAGTAAAGGTTTGGCCCCAATATTATGTAATGTATTGCATGTTTCTTTGAGTGAAAGAACACCATAGGTGTGGGTAGAGGAGAAGTATGCAAGACAAACTAAAATGTATTTTAGTAGTATGGAAAGAGTGCTGCTGACTTGTCATTGCTGTTAACCCTGCAATTCTTCCTACTCTGTTTCCTCTCCAGATTTCTGCCATCATAGTGCATCCTAATTATGACCCTATATTACTTGATTCTGATATAGCTGTCATAAAACTCTTGGACAAAGCCAGGATCAGCAGCCGTGTTCAACCCATTTGCTTGTCATCTTCTCATGACTTGACTTCATCCACAGAGGATTTAAAGATAATGGTTACTGGCTGGAAGGTACTGGCTGACATTAAAGATCTGGGATACAAGAATGACACAATCCGCATGGGAGTTGTTCGGATGGTGGATTCGCTGTTGTGTGAGCAGCAGTATGAGGATAACGGGATACAAGTCAGCATCACTGACAGTATGTTCTGTGCCAAACAAGACCACACAGCCTTTTCTAATATCTGCCCTGCTGAGACTGGTGGGATTGCTGCCATAACTTTGCCAGGAAAAGCATCTCCTGAGCTAAGGTGGCACCTGATGGGATTAGTGAGCTGGGGTTATGATAAAACTTGCAGCTTAGAACTCTACAGTGGCTACACCAAAGCTCTTCCCTTCAAAGACTGGATTGAAAAGAACATGAAATAAAAATCTGAGTCTGGAAATGGCATTTTATAATATAATATCTCTCTCAGTCTGTGCTACTTTAGGCTTCTCATCCCAGTGATGAGACACATCTGGGATAAGGTTAAGGCAGGCAGCCTGGTAATTTGTCCTAGGGTCAGATATTTCATCGGGCTACTTTTACTTAACCCATGACAGAGGGTCTTAGTGCATGAGAAGTTTTGCCATATTTTGTCTGTCTCCCCTGGTGGGAGGACGATGCTCTGCTCCTGAGTCTGACATGCAGAAACAGGACAGTAAATTCTGTCTGAAATTAATCTGTAGTGTGGAGCTCCCTGGAGAAATTGATGGTGAGCCTTTCCCAAAGATCTGTGTGACTGAGTGGATTAAGAGTCTGGAAAGAGTAGCCTGAATTCATTACGACGGATGAGCTTGTTATGGTATGTGCTGTCTGTATTGCCATAGTACAATGTAATCTTCTTCCCTCCCAAGTACTTTACACACTTAAATAAAACATGGTTTGTTTTTTTAACCTACATCCTCATGTCTGACATTATTTAGATTCATTTTCGCTTTATCTGTGTCACACTCTCTCGGAACTCTCTACTGTCCTTGTCTCTTTGCATGTTGCTCTCACTTGGGACTCTTCAGGAACAGGAAGAATCAGCACAAAATTTCAAGGACTATTTATATATATGAATAACAAGATATTTTTTTCTTAATACACCCAGTCCTGCTATTGTACATGAACAACTACAATGAAATGTACAGAGGAGTTCTCTTTCACCTTGTATTCTAAACAAATGAAAACACAAATCATATTTTAAATACATTTTTTCCAAGTGGGTTATTCCACAGAACTATGAAAACCTCAGGAAAACTTTTGGTTCCCATTAGTTCCCATTCATTTGTGGTAAAACTACTCCTCTGTAGCTCTTCAGGGTGAAGAATAATGTCCAGGTCTCACACTTTGTAGGCACTTTTCTTGAACTGAGGCTGAACTGTTTGATGTCAGAGGGTAAGATTCTCCCACTGGGCATGTTGTCCAAGGAGACACCTCAGTGTCCTCATGGTCTGTAGTCACTGCTCTTTCACTAAATCATTCTCTATTCTCTATTCAGTCATGGCTAAAGATTAGGGATTAACCCTAAAAAAGATGGGGAGAAGAGACAGCAATGACTGTCTCCCATCAATAATGATTTCTTGGTAAGTAATATATGACACTCTGTAGTTTTTAGGACCTTCAAATTATTACAGTGCTCAAACCAGCTTACAGCAGTAGCTGGATGTGAAGGCTGGGAATCTGATGAAAAGATTTAGTGCTCTTACCAAGAAGGACTCAGATCCTAAAGTTATGTTCTGCCTATCGCATGGCTATGGCAACCTGAAGTTAGCAAGTCTGATTTCAGCTCTGATTCTCTGCTGCTGTAAAATCTCGTTACGAGTGTCTTAGCATTCAGTAGTTTCTACCCACTTTTGAATCTGAAAACTGCTGCTAAAAGGACAATTAGTACTGGATATCATTCCATGTAATTTATTTTTTATTTCCTTGGCAGAAATATTTACTGTGTATGCTTTTGCACTTTCCTTGTTTTCACTGGCAATAGAACCACATGATGTTGCTTAAATCAAAAAGTTTAAGGGCTACAATCAAAGTATATTGCCTCTCTTTATCTTGTTTGTCTGTCTTCTCCTGCCAGGAGATTATGCTTGGCCGACAAACTGCATGGCAACAACAGCAACAAAAATCCTGAATTAAATGTGAAAAACATGATGTGTTTCATTCCTCTGCCGGGAGGAACACATGCCAATGAATGTGTGGTACTCCCCTGCTGACAGAATGGGTTAGAGTAAATTAGGTGTCAGTTTTGGAGAAGTACAAACTTGCAGAAAGTCAACATGTGTTTCCTCCAAACAGCAATGACAAAGAATGAAATGAGAAAGCTCTTTCATAATTACATTAAATGAGAGTTTCTACACTCTAAATAATTATTGTATTATTTAATGGTAAACAGAAATTATAAAGACCTGCGAGCTGGTTGTCTTTTCAGTTAGAACACCATTACTGTGTTGCTTTCCATAGTATTATTGCTCTCCACTGCTACAACTGAGAAATACGAGGTTCTAAATGCTTTTTTTCTCTCTTTAGGTTTTGTCCAGTCCAAACAGATCTGTAAAAGTCTGTTTTAATTCCAGCCTTAGACTTCACTCTTTTCCCAAAGATCAACCATATTTTGGTATTTACTGATTCTCTAACTGCTCCTCAGTGTTGAATCCCATCCCCATTTGGCTTCAAATCAGCTGAAAGTTTCTGGGCTTGGATAGCAACAATATAGCTGTTCACTAGCTGCATATCACACAAAAGTACATTCTTGAAGAGAAACTTGTAGGAATTCATGGAATTAAAATCTCAGGAGGTTGCTATAGCTGTGCATGCACAACACTATTCAAACCCTTCTTTTTACAGCTGTGATGCTCTTCAAAGAAAGCAGAAGCAAGAAAATACCCAGACACCTCTCAGCCCCAGGATTCAGATTTTACCACAGTCCTTTACAGGAGGAGGACAAGGTTGCAGCATTTGCTTCTATTTCTGGATCTCAATCATGTTTGAATCCTAGATTCAAATCTGGCTATCTCTAAATGCCCACATAATGTTTTATTTCTCTGGCTGTATGACATAGGTATTCACATGTACGAATGAGCAGTCATATCAACATATCCAAGCACCTGTACCATGTCGACTATTCCCAGAAACTACAAACCAGCTTGTCCATCCTTTCTGTCAGGCTTATCCACAGTAGTTTCCTGTTTACAGACTGAGCAGAACTATGCAGGGGTTAGCATCTAATGCCAATAATGAAGAAAAATAGGGATAAATGTTTGGGAAAAAAGCAATGTGTGACCTGGAATTACTAATATCTTTGATAGCTTGACTCTATTTTAAGATGTAGAACTATTTCAAACATCTCTTTCTAAACAGGTGAGGATCTGTGCCATCTGTTGGAGAAAGGGTGTGAAATAGCACAGCATGGAGAGCAGCTCATTTCCCCTCCAAGGAAAAAGAGCTGTGCATTCTGGAAAGGCCATAAGGATATTGCTATGGAAAGAGGAGAGCAAAACACTCTCTGCATTCTTATTCCCTCCAACAAGTGTATGTTTTTCCTTTGTATGTTTTAGGGCTGCATTAAATTATTTCCAAAAGCCAGGGCGCTTAGCTGAAAAATAGCACTGAAAGGAAATGGACATACTGAAGTACAAGCGCTTTTCAGGCACCCTCAGTTACTCCCATAGAATTGCCCTTGTAAATTATTTCCATTGAAAACCTACGTCCATGGTAAGATTACAAGAAAAAAAAATGTGTATTTGATTAGGACTGGGGATTGCGTGATAGGCTGCATCCTGCCATTTTTTAAGGGCAAGTAACTGGAATTGGCTCGGTTGCAGGAAAAGCATCCTGGGGGAGTAGGAGTGGTGCGGAGGGTCAGGCAGGCTTTGCTCAGCAATCTCTGCAGCCTCCGAGCTCCTTATCGTGTCAGGGGGCTTCTGCATGGCTGCCGGCTTTCTGTGCCACCTCCTCGGTACAGAGGGAACGAGCTGTGGCAGAAATAGTTTGTTCCCTGTGAAAAGGGACATCAGGTTGGTCAGGCTTGGATGGAAAGACAGCACTGAGGTCGGCGGGCAGAGCCCCAGCTGAGGGAAACGGGAGCGAAGGTGTGTGGCAGTGTCTGGGAGTGACACGAGCGTTCTGTGCCCCAGCACCTGAGTGCGGATACACAACAGGACAGAAACTTCCTGTGCTACAATGCAAAAATGTCCTGGACGACCCCCGGGCCCGGGCCCGCCGGGCCGCGGCCAAGCGTGGTNGGGGGCGCAGCCCCTCGGCCGGGCTGCGGGACACCGGTGCTCGCTCGCCGGGGCACTTGCGGCTGTGCGGCGGCAGCTGTCCGGGCCGTCCGGCTGCTGAGCGGGGCCGCGTGTGTGTGTGTCTGTGGGATCGCGCCTTCCCGCGGCTCCCGGCCGGCTCCCCGGAGCCCCCAGCCTGCCCCGGGAGGCGGTGGCGGCCGCGGCGAACGGGGCAGGTCGAGGTCGGCGGCGCCCGGCCCTCCCCCTGCGAGGGGCTCGCCGCTCCCCCCGCTGCTGCCAAGGAGCTGTTGGGGGGGATTTATAGGAGTAACAACGGCTCGTGATGTCAGCCCGCGCCTAAAATAGAGAGGGATTGACTGCAAATCCACGGCTCGAGGGCTAAACCTTCCAATCCAGCCTCAGCCAGCGCCGCGCCGATGTGAAGTCGCCCCCCAGCTCTCGCACACAGCCGCGCATACACGCACACGCTCCCCGCGGCGAGGGGAGGGCGCCGGGGATCGCAGCCCAGGTGCCAGCGCCTCCTCGCCCCGCCGGCCACTGCTGGGCGGCCGCGGCGCAGCAGCGCCGGTCCTTGGGGCACCGAGAGCCTGCTCTGGGACGGCGGGGTGGGGGAGAGCCGAGGAGCGGAGCTGCCGGATCCTCGCCCTGCGGAGCCCCCAGGATTACAAGGAATTGCGTGCTCCTTCCCAGACGTGAGAGAGGGTTATACCAAAGAACCAACCTCCTTCGCGCCCTGCTGTCAAAATTAATCCCTTGGACCCTTGAGAAGACAGGGTCTTTTTCGGAACCATGGCATCGACCGAAGGGTGAGGGGGACCATCTCTTGGGTGGGAGGAACGGGAGGATGGGGGAGATGCCCGGCATTGTTCTTTTGGTAACAGTTTCCTGTCATCTGCTTCATTGTTAATCCTTGCCCCTCGCCATTCCCTAACAGAATAATTAGGGAGCGAGAGGAAACGAGAAGCAGACGATCCACATATAGAAGAGAGCGAGGGAAAAAATTTCAAATATGAGCCACTGAAAAGGTCTTGGGTTTCCTTCCCATCACTTCTTTATTTAACCCCTGGAGGGCAGATCAAGCTTAAACCACCTGCCTGAAAGAAGAGTACAAGTGAATGGTTCACTCAAAAGGGAGGGGGAAGCTTCTTCCTAAATGTAATAGTAGTGTTAATAATAATAATTATTATTATTAATATTATAATTTCAAAAATAATCAAAAACCTGTCTCCCCAGCCATCCCTTCAAAAGGCAACAAACAAATCCAACTTCTTGAGGAGTTGTGCAATTTTGCAGTTCTGTGCCAAATGCGTTAAAGTTCTAGCAAGAGAAATGCTGGGAAGGGCAAAGGGTTCCACAAGAGGCTTTAAAGAAAAGCAAACACAGTTCAGCTCTGGTAGTGTCCCTTGGAAGCAAACCGTTGTCCCTACCCACGCCAGGTTTGCAGGAGTCGCTCACTTCATCGCTCTCTGATGAGGCAGGGGGCTTGTTCAGTTTACAGACTTGCTGGTAGTAGGAAAGAAAAGAAAATATTTCATTGATCTCTGCTTGCCCTCTTATAACACTACCTAGTATTAGACTGCGTTTAGTGTGAGCCTCCCCTTTATCCCTGGATGTTGTCATGTTGTATCAGCGTGATCTGCTCAGGATAGGACTCCCTAAGGACAGAGTGCAAAAGGAAGCTCTGTTTGTATTGCCTTTGTGTCTCTCAGGCTAAAAGACTTGCTGAGCTGATTTAAATAACCCAACACATGTCTGGGAGGGTGTGCACACAAGTGTCCCATTACCTGGTCAGAAGAAGAAACTGGCTGGCTGTGCAGCGGCCCCCAAGCAGTTGGCCTGGGAGGAATGGAAGGTTAGAAAGTATTGGTTTGGGTTGCTTTGGAAAAAGGACAATCTCCCAGTCTAACAGAGGACAAATATGTGAGGCTCTTTGGCTTTTCACAGGACTGTGAGAGAAGTCATTAATTTATCATTTGCTATTGTCTTACCTTTGCAGGGAATTTCTGCACTGAATTTGTACATTTTTGTTTTGGTGGCAGCGCAGCAGTTTAATCTGCCCTATGTAGCATTTCCTCTATTTAGCTAGATACTGTCAACAAATGATCAGAGCCATGAGCAAGAAGCTCAGAGATGGAAGGACCAGCCTAGGCTTGCAGCTCTTTCCCTTCTGTATCCTTGGACTACCCCAACTATCACTGTCCTCTGGATGGTGCAGTCATCTGCTGTTTGTATTCCCACATGAGGTGGCCTAGAAGTGTGTGATTGTTTTGGACCAGTGATGGAAGGTGGGATCAATTGTACAGGAGTTTTATAAGAGGTGGCTGTGTAAGAGAGATCTGTCAACTTTGGATGAAAGGAGGTTTTAAATGTGTGTAGAAAGAGAGATGCTTTTAAAAGAATTTGACTGAGTAGGTGGGCTACAAAAGATCAGAGTGCCAAAACCAGAAAAGCTTCAGTAGATGCATGCTTTTGTTTTTCTTATGGAACAGAGCTAAATTGTCTGGGCGAGAAAAGAAACTAAAAGTTTAGGCCTTGTTTTCAAACCTTGTAGGAAATTTACTTAGACTAAGACAAACTGAAATCGTTGTTTGGTATGATTCAGTTAGCGGTCTGTGACAGCTGAAGGAGGTGTGGGAAAAGAAGTTGAGTGGGAAGCATTTCAATTGTCAATCCATGTTTACCAGTAAGAACCTCTTCCAAAACTGAATTGTCGTCTTTTTCTTCCCTCAAGTGAAAAGCTGAGGGTAGAGATTAGCTTTCACTCTGGCGTAAAGGTCAGCAAACTGAGGCACCAAAAGGATCTTCAGGGAAAGTGAATATTGACTGGACCTTGTTCAAGAAATGCCTTCCACCAGCACTGGCACAATGTGAGAATGGTGGCAGAAACACTGCTCTGCTTGCAGCAATGGACACTATCTCAGGCACACACAGGTACATGGAAAAGGACCTACTGCAGGAACACAGGGATACACTCCATATTTATGTCTAGTCACTCGTGGGATGTTCAGCTAGGTATGTTAGTTGAGATCGAAAGTATATAAAGGTTTTATTTTGTGGCGTTAAAACTGCTCCAACTACAGTAATTTTTGTAGTGACTTACTGCTCTT
Source organism: Irena cyanogastra (assembly GCA_013397155.1). Taxonomy (NCBI): domain Eukaryota; kingdom Metazoa; phylum Chordata; class Aves; order Passeriformes; family Irenidae; genus Irena; species Irena cyanogastra. The sequence continues at coordinate 852,314 of VWZV01009464.1, read as the reverse complement.
CTGACAGGGAAGCTTATGTAAAATATTCAAAGTGAGGATGTCAGGTGTGTGACAGGATGTTTAATGAACAACAAAAAGCCTTGATATGTATACAGAGGAAGGTAAATCTGTGCTCCATTGTTGAGAGTTAGTTGTCACTCGCAGACAGGATTTGGTAGGAAAGATTTCCTTGCCTGTGCCTTTCCAGTCATTCTTTTCTTTTTCTTTCAGTATCTTATTTGGCTAAGCTTATCCATGTATGGAAATTTGCTGCACAAATCTTTCTGTTCCAAGGGGATGGTCAGCAATGGGAAACTTCAATTGGAAGAAAATGAGAAAGGAAACCTTCAACAACATGGCAAAATCAGACCCATGTGCCCTCTGGGTCTACCTTACTGTAGTTCCAGCTAGTGGGGTCTTGGTTTATGCTGCCTGTATAGGTTTAGTCTTTCATTCACAAAATCTCCTGATACAGATCTCATTACTAAGATGGATTTTTGGTGTTTAGCTGATGCTGAAAACGGAAAATAGCCTGTTCAACGAGGAAGGGCTAGCACCAAGTATGGGTACAGTTCAAGGTTTTTATGTTCTGTTTAAACGTCCCCTTCTGGCCGTGACTGCAGGTGGGATGCTGCTGGGAGACCTGGCCTTCTGATCTGTGCTGGCATTGCCTTTCACTAGTGCTTTGTGTGGTTCCAAGATCCCAGGACATGAGTCCATACCCACAGAGTGTGGTGTCTGGTGTAGGGCTCAGTATGTGGTGGGTTGATCTATGAAGATTTACCAAAACAGAGCATTTCAGCATTTCCTTTGCTTTTGCAGGGTCTTGATAGGACCTAAAGGTTACATGAGATTGACTCTGATCGGTTGATGCCCATGCTTGCCTTCAGACTTCTGAGCAAAGTCCTTGCTTCACATGGTTTTATTATGGCTCTTATCTCTCTCTTTAGTCTTACTAAAAGGAAAGAATAAAGTACCTTGCTACTGTTTCACTGGTTCTTTATTTGTCAAAAAAACCCCTTTCAGAGTGCTGATTTAGATACTCTAAAAATCTAGAGATGTGTTTGTATTCTGTGTGCCTCTGAAGAGCGAGAGTTTCAGGTGTGAAGCTTGGGTTAGGGTCTGCTCCTTCAGGAATATAGCCACTAGGAGACACTATCACTGCATCCATAGAAGCGACTTAAGCAGAGGCAGAGCAGGTGTGTGAGCCTGGAGCTCAGCCCTCGGAGTGCAGGTCAGCCTCAGGGCAGCCCCGTGCCTTTGGCTGGGCAGCCCTCTCCCAGTCCATGGGCATGGTCAGGGAGTCAGCGTGGGCCAGTGGCCATTCCCGGGGGGCACTTGGAGCGTGATCACCTTATTTTGCAGAGGTTAGTGATACTGATGTGGGCTCTTCCATTGGTCTCAGTTCTGGAGAGCGGTCCCAGGCAAGGCTTATGAAAAGCATGGAGATGTCACCTGTTCAGATTTGTGGTACACAGTTAACAAGCATGTCTCTCTCTCTCTGAGTGTGTGTGTGTGTGTGTGTGTGTGTGTGTGTGTGTGTGTGCACCCTGCTACAAAATAAATCAGTGAAGTGGAAAATTATGAAACATGACTATGTATGAATTGACAGAGGTCTGGGTAATTGCTTAGCGCCGTGGTTTGATTAGTGAAATAGTGCTTCTCAGTTCTGTGTACACAATATCAGTGGTGTTTGTGTAATACAAAATGGCACAAATGCAGTGCTCCTGTTCTGTTCACAGCAGCAGATAAACTGCATGGCAGGTAAAGAGATCCCCACCTTGGTATTTGACTCTGTCAGTATCTTACTTAGAAGGAAACAAACAAACAGAAAACCTCATCTGAAGTCCATTCCTCCTCTCCAAACTTGGTTTTTCTACATTTATAGATACTCCAGTCTTCATCGCAAGTTGCCCTGTCTCTGAAACTGCAGTTCCACTGTCAGGAGTACTGTTTGTCTGTGCTACTAGATCACCAAACAATAAAAGTTTGGTCCAGACCAGAGAGCATATGATTTGATTTCCCCAGAGTTAGCTGCAGCTGTGGAACCCACATAGGTTTCATACTAGCTGTAGATGGATGGTTACTAGTCAACGTAAGTTAACGGGAGGCACAAATACACCTTACTGGCATAAGGTTCTGTGAACACAAGTTAACCTGCCAACATTTTTTGAACAAATTTGAACATTAAGATTCATTTACTACACAGGATTATTTTTTTAGTCATGCAGCTGTAATGGTTTTGGATCTTGCAGCAGGAGTCATAAGCCATTTGCTACATTGTCATGACAAAGTTTGAGATTGCCAGCATGTATTATGCATTTAGTCTGGAGACAACATGACACACCTAGGTGAGTCAGGAAAACTAATTTGGCATTGCACTGTAGGGTTCAGGCACCTACATAGGAGAGTGGGTTTTCAGGATCTGCCACAATATATACAACGAGCACACCCACACATTTCTTGTCATCTGAGTTCTTATTCTGTAATTTACCCACAAAATTCCTCTACATAGAAACTTGAGGAATTATTCTGGCACAAATGTTTAGATACTTCAGAGGATGAAATCTTCCAAGTGCTCTCACTGTTATTTTTATGCAGGACTTTAGAAGCACCAGCATAGGGTGGAGATGTTTTACCCTATGCTCTTTCTTAGACATTTTGTGGGACAGATGGATTGGATGTAGCTTGGTAATTAGTCATATCAGCTGTGGCTCTGACCTCATTTCACTGTTGTCAATTGCAAATCTCTCATCAATTTCAGTAAAAGACAGCTAGGCTTTACAGAAGATAACTCGTGATCCTTAAATGATACAATAGTTCTCATGGCCCCAACCTTCAGTCTGGCCTTGAGATACCCTTTCAAAAAGAAGTTCTCACCTAGACAGTAACTCCATTTTTATACATATTCAGATCATTTTATAGACACGCAGGGATTAATGTGTTTTGTATAAAATCTACAGATGCGTATTTATTTTGAACTTTTTGGAAATAGCAGGTTATATTGTTGGATTAGATATATGAAGCCTGAAGGGAGATTGTGCTTCTTTAAAAAAAAGACTGAAGTTTTTGAAAGCCTTATCTTCCATAGGTTTCTGTGAGATAAATGTATATGTACAGCCTTCTCCATGGACATGTGTGTAGATGTTTGTATACAATGCACTAAGGAGTCAGCATACAAAGCAGTACTCTATTGCTGTACTAGCAAATCATTGCATTTAATTTTCTCTTCTTCATGTTCCTGCTTCCCCTTGATCTACAGGCTGCCCCAATGAAGACCGCTAAAAACTGTAAATTTGTGAGCAGTGTTTAAAGGGTCACAGTTTTTCAGTTTAAAGAGAGTAGCATTAAAACTCTGTCCTCTTTCAGAGGCAGTGTGGTTGGCATGTGGGTTCCTTCGTGGTAGAGATGACAGTGGGAGTGCTGGGACTCTGTGTGCACATGGACCCCACACTAACAAGAGCCTGCACTGTTGGGCTGTCCCTGTGAAGAGTTGTCTCCATACCGAAGCATGTGAGGGGTGTGGGGTGATGGCGCCGTGCTAACAAGGGGCCTTCCATCTTCAGTACCTTCTCATGTAATACCTTTCCATTTTCTGTGGGATTTAATTCCCTTCTCTGGCAGAATGTGTTACAGTGCCTGCTATTTAGAGCAATTAATTGTATGATTTCTTGAAAACACTGGCTGGATCTGTCAAATCCATCATCTCTGTAATCGTCCATCCACTAATGAAACTCCTCTTTTGCCAACTCAGTACGATGTTTCACCCAATTTTAGCCTCCAGCTCATTACTTTAAAATGCTATTACCAGAGGCATACAAGCAATAAAAATAAGTGTTTTTTATATACTTAATCCTTATTCTGTATTAATTTAAAGCCTCTCACTGTGCTCGAAGTTTTAAGACAATTAACTACAATACATTTCAGTCCATAGGAAAGAAAACGGACTAAGTTCAAAGCTCATCATATTTTCTAACTTTTATCTTCAACATCTTTGATTGTATCTAAGCAATTCCAAATTTGGGATCCTTACAAGGAAGAACTAAAAAAGGACCAAGGCATAAAAGAATTAAAGAGTACTCCTGCTAATTACAGGCATCTTTAGGAGAGTTGTGTGGAATTCAGGCAAATGCAGTATTTCAGGTTCATTGCTGTGTCTGAGAAATCAAATTCATTGAAATATTTTAAAGAAATGAAGATAGAATGAGATTTTTTAAATGAAAATTTAATTTTTACTTTCCAAAAATAAATTCCTAGTTTCATCTTCAGTTAAAAACACTAAAATGGTGGGGCCTCCAATATAAAGGAAAATATTTCACTGTGTGTTAAGGAAATGTTTTGAGTAGACTAAGACAATATTTTTCTTTTTTGTGTTTTTCAAGTTGCCAACAATCTCCTCTTAGAGAGCTGTAGAGAGCAATAAAGTCCTCCCTCATCCTCCTTTTCTGCAGGCTGCATAAAAAGGCCTATCTTATTCTGTCTTCAGCTGGTTCAGTGGTGTTGCTTCCAAAATTTCCAGGAAGTTTTGAGCCTTTTTTTTTTTTCTGTCAATCTCACACCCTGCAAGTATATTTTGCAGTGTTGATTTTTACAACTGCAGTTTTGCAGCGCTGGTTTTTAGTACTGGTAACCATATTGAGGGATAGAGGCTGCCTGCCTGAATGTTCAGTGAGCAGGATGCCACTTCCACTCCCAAAGTCAAGGTCCTTGAGCCCCATCCATGAACTGGGCTTTTTCTTATTCTCTGATAGCTCACTATCAACTGCATCCCTAATAAGAGGATAATGGACAGCACCTCTGAAGTAGGTATTTTGGGGCAAGCTTAAATTTAATTTATCATCTCTTTGTCATATTGAGAATAATGAGAGATGTATCTGAGTGTAAAATCTGTGTGAGTGAGAAAATGGTCAGTTTGGTACTAGAACACCTACAAAGGTTAAAAGTGAAATCTGCATTCGAACTGATACTTGTCAAAAGTGTAAATGCATTAATTTATCCCAGGAAAAACAGATAAATGAGTCTAAGGTTACATCACCTGCTAGTTCACATCTCAGTGTGATTCAAGTTAGTCTCACTTAGCCCTACTGCCAAATTTATGCTTCACATCTGGGAATGGCTGCACTTCTGATTGACTTAGGGCCTCCTCAAGCCATACCATGTGGTTTCCAGATGGTGGACTTCATCTCCCTTGAGGCAGGAGCCCCTGGTGTTTGCCTTTCCAACTGTTTGTTGTACTTTCTGTGCTGTCATTTACGCAGCAGCTGAATGAAGTTTGGGTCTCAGAGGTTTGCTCTCTCGCAGGGACAGTGACAGAGATCACCCCTGAACAAGTCACACGCACTGCTAAGCTGCTGTCACTGCACATCATTCACAAAGGCTGGCTGGAAGGTGCAGGGAACAAACCTGCTCGTTCCTGCTCCTTTGGACATGTGTGTCTGATGCAGCACCCTCTTAGAGGGGTTGACAAGCACTTCTGGTACATGTTTCCAATCTGGAGGAGCAACGTGACCAGGGACCAATTAAGATCCTGAAAGTGGTGTAACAGTATTAGTCTGGTATTGTAGAGGAGCTAATGACAGCCTCTTAGTCCAGCTCATTATCTTGAGTGCAGGAGAGGACTAGTATGGATCTGCCAGGCTAGCACACAGGCAGACACAGGTACCCTTTGTATCCCAGGTTCAGCCCATACACAGTCTCAAGGCCTATTTCTCAAGGCAAGGAAAAAAAAAACCTCAGCATTATTTATGAGTACAAAAATTAGGGCCAGCATTTGTGGGTTTTACAAACCACCAACTGCCTGGGACCACGGTTTCCTTAACTGAAAAAGTGACAACACATACATAATGTATAGCTGGGAATATGGGAGGGGACTAGAGGCTCTTCAGAGATCCCTTCCAACTTTAACTGTCCTGACATTCTGTGCATGACAAATACATGGTTTACAGCCATCTCCATGTAGTATCTTCATATCCTAGTTCCTGGCTATGGCTGTGATGCCATGTACTGCTGGCACACCATCCTGCAATGGACTCATCCATGTACTGATTTTTCATGAGATTGCATTCAGGCTGCGTATACATGAATAATAATCCAACCCAACAGAGATAGCTGGACCTGCTAAGTCCACAATGTGCTGGTTACGATGTGAAGAGCCTTAGGTGTGCTTCTAGAATACATTCCTGGTGTAGCTAATCCAAAAGTAATTCAGCTCCTTAACATGAACCAGAGAACAGCAGGTGGGCATCTTCAGGAAGTTCGCTCCAGAAGCTCACTTTGGACTAAATTGCTAATATAAGTTTACCCTCAGTTGGTCACTGATATGCCTCAGGTAAGTGTTCCCTGGTGGGCAGGTGTGCCTGGCAGGCTCTCATCGTCTCCTGGCTGCTGATGTGCATGCTGGCAGCACAGCTCCTTCTGCAGCCACGAGCTGAGGAGCTGCCATGGCCTTCGAGTCTGTGTAGACTTGCCTGTGTAAGTCACTGATGAACAGTCCTTGGCCTACTCGCCCTGAGCAGCACAGACTGGTGAAGGGCAGAGCATGGCTGGAGGTAAACCATGCTCTCCAGTCTCACAGAGTGTGGAGGCTTCTGTTGCAAATTCATGCCAAGAGTGCAGAAGGTTCTGGGCTGCGTACAATGGCAGAGGCAGCATCTCAAGTATGTATGGTTTAGTGTGCTTCCTTTGAGGCAGAAAGCTGTCTCATTAATTAAGCATCTGGTCCTTATCTGTGTAAGACCTACTTTTGCCGTGGTAACTGAGAAAAGATTTGTCCCAAAAAGTGCACGTGTATATAAACACGTCATCCACATACATGCATGCATATGGGAATTAATTAACACCTGGTTGCTATTTATATCACAGAATTTAGGTCAGGTAGTGGAAAACAGATCAGAATCACTCACCCGACATTTTAGGAGGACTTAGAACAGGCATTTTGCAGTGTCCCATGCTGGAAACTGTCAGGAAATACTATTTCTATTGACATTAAAAGTGCCAGAGGAATCTTCATAGCTATGTCGGGCAAAAACATACAACACCTGTCTCCCTGTGACACCAAAGCACTTTAGTAGGAACCCTTCTGCTGCTTCCAGGATTAGCTGTTGCTTTTCTTCTTGCTTTTGTTCCTGTCCTGTTTGCAGGTGTCTGTTCCTTGGTGGTCTGCTGAAGGGGGTTCCCAATAACCCTTTCTAAGGGGAACCTGGGGCTGATCTTCTGAAAGATACGGTAATGGGCTCAATGTTCAGGGCAGAAGGGCCTCACAGCAGCCACCATCTCTTCAAGTGAGTTGCTGGAGTGCCTTGAGGAGGACATTCCTGTCACCTTGTCTGGTAACGGGTTTGTGTCACACGGTGGCACCCTTGCAAACCAAATAAAGCTTGAACTCCCACTGCAGCCTCTCTCAGGGAGGTCTAGGGGGTCTTCATTCTCACTCGATAACTGAGGCTTCAGTGTCTTTTGAATGTTGATTTCCTAATTGTGTCTGGCTTGAAATCCGTGAATAGGTGGAAAGACTTACTGGGCAGCAGGAAACGATCAAACCCACAGGGACAGTGAGGTTGTGTAAGCCTCATTTTTTTGGTAGCCTGGCAGTAGACACAAGATCATATTGCAAAGGGAAAAATCCCAATATGTTGGTTGGTATTTATGGTGATTAATTTTGCCAGGACACTTCTTTTTTTCTTCAATAATACTTCATAATGATGGTGTTACTATCAGTTGCAGTTAAGGATTTTGTGAAACATAAAATAAGAACATATGTAGCTAAATTCACACTGAAGGAATCCTGTCCTGGCCACCTGGATTCTGAACAGCTTCCTGGCTTAGATGGGGGTATTGTGTTACCAAGTGCTCTTAAATACTTACACTATTTTGCCTTTCCACAAAGGAGACACATTGTTGAGTTCAGGTGTTTCAGTTTTGCAGTTGTGCATGTTTTGGAATCCTCTGCATCTTAGGAGATCAATCCACTTGAGCCTTTTGTCATTGTGCTGACAGTGTCCGAAAACCTGGCCTGAGGGTCAGAGCCCAGCGATGTGTCAAGAGTTATGCACATTTGCAGGAGAAAGACAGGTAGTTGTCTGCTCTGGACAATTGCACTCTCTTACAGAGCTCCAGCAAGCTGCTGCAGCGAAGGTGTGGCAGTTTATTGACAGAACCTGTTTGTGTGATGCATTTTTGTAGCTGAAAACAAGACACCCTCAGTTGTTATGGCCCTTTGGTGTAGCAGCCACGGTAATGGCAGGAGTAAGGTGGAGTCCAAAACCAACTCAATTTGTAGGAGTTATTTATTCACAAACCTACAGATAAATGTTTCTAATTCAAAATTTCAGTGCTTAGTTAATCTGTATGTATTGTCCAAGTCAGGAGAAGAGAATGCATTTTTATGTCTTGAGGGAATACTGAGCATGTAGTCTTAGAAAAGCTTGAATGCCTGTGTCTTTATTTCTGTCCAATTTAAACTTGCTCCCTGTGAAGCCAGCATATGTAGCCCCTAACAATAAAAACATAAAAATCAATAATACTTAATTTGTGAAGTTTTCCCATGTGTCTGGATCACTCAGTCTGGGTTTGCCCTTTGGTTTGATAAGTACAAATGATTTTCTGCTGTATGTCATGCTATTTGACCTGCATATAAAACTTGTTCATTGCTTAGACTTCCTTGACAAATTGATGGAACGACAGCGTAGGATTGATACAATGAACTTGAAAAAGTGTTAAGTGACAGTTTAATTCCACTGGGTGGTAACAGTTCATAATATTTCTATTCAGGCTCTGCATTGAAGGTACAAAATTACTGTGATGCCAGCATCAGTGTAAGAGCTGACATATCCCTCCTCCTTGTCCAAATACAGGAGGATTTAAGGATGAGATTTAATGTCTGAGATTGCTAGGCTGCTTCTGACAGCCATAGCCTGCTGAGTGCTGCAGATGATGAGAAGAAAAAGCTAGAGGCCTCACATCAAAGCCACTGGCTTTACTACTGCAAAGGGAGCAGTGAACACCGTCACTTGGAAACTGGTCAGTGCTGATGAAAGGACCCTGGCAGAACGGGGCATGGGTTGGACAGGCACATCAAACATCAAACTGAAGCTGCAGAAACAGCATTTGGTGCCTGGAGGTCAGATGTGGCTGCAAGGCTGAGAACTGAAAAGAGGGGCACAGATTAATTACCATCTTTTACCTGTGTGTTAAAGCCTTGTAGTTGCCCTGGGTTACTCACTGACCATACACCATCCTGTAAGTGTTTTCATTATTTTGGACACCATAAGGACATCACAATAACTGCCATATACTGTTTCTTCATTATTTCCAAGGAGGAGAGAAAGGAAAGAGAAGGAGGATTTTAACTTCTAGCCAGTTACCCTCTATTTCTGCTCTCTGCTTTCTCTATCAAGAAATATGATAGTTTGGTCAACCTCCGTTCTCATCCATGATATACCAAGAGTGGCTACATAGAGGTGTTATTTCTCCAGTCTGTTTATTAGTTGTGCTGTGATACTAGTATGCCTAAGATGTGCCTCTGTGGCTAAAAAGACATACAGGAAGAACCATATCTCATAATTTATCTTCCTATGTTAACAAAGAAATCAGAGACAGCTCAACATAAGTAATGTACTCTTGTCTTTATAGATGGAGAATTAAGGTGTAAAGTTTGCTCCCTATCATAGCAGAATCTGCAGCTGTGGATAGGAAAATTGTCCTGTCTCCATGGCCAGTCAGGCAATGCAAAACTCTCTGTTTCCCTTATTTTTCATCCCAGGTGATGTTGGTTATTCTTTTACTCTGCTTGACTAGAGCAGATGGAGACCAGATGAGGGGCTAAACTTACGTCTTTGTGTGGACCTGCAGTAGTTTCCCTCCTCTTAAGAAAATACCATGTTGTCTTCACATTTGTTGAATTGTTTGGGAAAGCGTAGGTTCTCCTTTTGCTTTCTCTCAGTCTTTTTTTTTTTCCCAAGCTGAAGCTTAGTTTATCTGCAAACCTGACAATCATGATTCGTTTTTAGAGACAGACTGCCTTTTTCAGAACTGCTGTTTGTAAGCACTGTTGTGAACTGATGGGTTAATTAACAGTGACTCATTTGTAAATCTAGGCTTTTAGACATCAAGAGCACATACCTGAAAGATAGATAGGATGTTTACCAGTGATGAGAAATACACTAGTGCCAAATGTACATCAAAATCTGGAATGGAAAGATCTCTATTGGCAGGTGATCAGGTTATTGCATTTTGCTAATCTTCCATCACTGTTTGTTTTGCAGACTATTACAAAAGAGTAGTCAGGAACAGCAAAATCAAAACCTATCTGGAGCTGGTTGTTCCTTTAACAGTTTCCTGGAATAATGTGCCATGTTTCAACATATAGTTTCTTCTCAATAACTTAGGCTCGTGACATAACTTTAAATTCTGTCTAACAGGACAGAATAGCAGGAGACAGAAAAGTTATTATATCAGTTGAGTAAGCAAGATCACACGCTAGAAAAATATTTTTTATGTGACAAAGAATAAAAGAACAGAATAGTGTGTTTTCTTGAAATTGGCCATAAACAATTATTATGAATGGCCTTTCTTGTTTAAAGAAGATGCATACTGGACACATACTAAAAGAAACACATTCAAGCATGCAGTCACTGTTATGTCCCAAGTGGTAATCTGCCACTAAATTGTCAGGTGTCTCTAGGACACAAGTGAAAAGCATGGCATAGTTGTAAATTGCCCCATTGGATATGCTGCAGAATTTACATTAAAGTGAAGAGGGCCTAGCTGTCATTTTGTTTGTGTGTCTGGGTGTTACTGACCTCAAAACATCTTTCTTAAGGTTTTATTGTTGAATTCTCTTCATCATGGTCCAAGTTCAGTATAAAAGAAGTATTTGGGCGCTGTAGAAGTGATCGTCACAGTCCCATCCCAGTATAAATTAGAATATTCTAGCAGGTGTTTTAATTTTCAAAACTTTGAGATTGTTTATAATGGCTAATGAGTGTACGAGACATCCTTATCTTTATTTCCTCCTCAACATTTCCTTTGTCCAGAGTTTGGAGAAGGTGGTAGAGGAGTGGCTGAGCTATATCCTTAACTTTCTGTCTTCTCAGATGAGTATCCTGTTCAAGAATTACACTTGTAATTCCTTTTGAAATACTCAGATTATATATGTGGAACAGAAAAGACTCCAGATTTTAGCCTTAAATCCAGTACTCTCATAAAATCACTCATTCACATACAAAGTGGAAGTTCTGTACACCTTGTTTAGTGCCTATATGGACAGAGCTTCTTCTGAAGACCCTCCCTGCACTGCCCTCCATGGTGGTTCTATGGTGGCAGACCCATAAACAGGCAGTCTGATGTGAGTGTGTGTTCTCAGTGACTGTGAGTGCAAATATCCACACTCACGTGCACATCATTGTTCACATGCACTGTCCCGCAAGTTTGCCCAGACATTTTTGCACCCCTCAGACCTGAAAATTTTTCAGTCTCAATTTTTTGAACTGATCAATTAATGACTCCTGGCAAAAACTACAATAGGATTTAACAGTGCTGGCTACCTGCTCTCTTCTGTTTACACTACAAGCCTCTATGTCATATTTTTTTTCAGACTATTGGCAATAGTTGGTCACCTGAACTAGAATCAGACCTGATAGTTGCTGGAACTAATTCATTATACAAGTGTCAGGTTTTAATTGAAAAGGAAGTGAGGAAAAAAGTGCATTCTAGGATTTCCACAGTGCTAAACAAATACTTCTTTTAACAGGTACAAGGTGGGTATTCTGCCTGTTGGTTACTTTTTAGATCCTTACTCTTTGCAAGAGCATATAAAAGTTAATTACAAACAATGTGAGGAAAGCGGTGAACATTTAATTGCAGCTCTCTTGGCCAGCTTTGCATGGTTTATTTGGGTTTGCCAGTACAGATTGCTCTGGCTATTTGCCCTTGTTCTGGCAATCATTTCTCATCAGTTGTAATAGTGGAAAATTTCATTTCAGGCTTACTCTTCCTTCAGTGAGACTATTGCCAGTGTGACTGGCAGCAAAAAAAGCACTGTCAGTGGAACATGCTGGTCTTTTTGCTCAAGCCCAGGCTTTCATAGGATACATGATATGTGTCACGTGTAAATACTAATGCTTTGCTGGGTTATCTGTTGTCTGAAAGTCTTTCTTTAGAAGTCCTTCACTCTGTCTGGAAATGTATGGGCTTGCCTGCTATGAAGCAAGTTATTTGCTAATGGGCTGTGCATGAGCTCCTCTGCAGTAATTCCTCACACAGGTATGATTACCCCAAAGCAAGGGGAAAGTAACTGACTATACCTTGAAAGTATAGGAGACCCAGCATGCTACCTTTGCCTGCACCACAATGAATTGCTAGTGCAGGCAAGCCTTTAGAATTGGAAAGGCTTTGCTGCCTCCCTCAAAAAACCAAACACATCTTCTTTCAGTGCACTGTGTTTCAGCAGCTTTGTTTTCCTCAGCTTGGTCCTAAACTGGACTGCCCAGATGAGGCCAGGAGATGGGGTTGAAGAATTGATTTTGACTCTGCTTGTTTCTGACTACCAGCTAGCAGTACATGAGACACTCTGCAAGTTTGAGCCTGGCATCTAATAAAACCACTGGATGTTGTGCATGAAATGAATTTGACTCATACTTGTCTTAGAAATATAGTGTCAGAGCCACAGGCCTTTCTTTGCATGTTTCAGACTTTGCCTTGTTCCCTCTGTGGCACGGTTCCCTTGTGCTGTGGGTGTAAAAGGAGCAGGACTCTTACAAAACAAATAGTGCATGATTGCTTGTGATTCAGTGGAGGAAAAAGCCCCAAACAGGTAAAGCTCAGTAACATTTATGTGATATTTCCCAGTTTTCCCTTCACAGAGAATTTTGTTAACAGTAAATGCTGCCGTACAGTAATGCATAACCACAAGGACTCAAAAGGGCTGTATGAGAGGGTGTAATTAACACTAAAAAAAGATGAATTGAGAAAACCAAACAAACCAAATAGATTCTTCCTTAGTGAGATTGTGAGGAAAGTGCTCACATATGGTAAGTGGACTTTTTTTCCTGTAATGAAATACAGTAAATAGGTTAATGAAACTCTATTTAGTAACACACTGGTAACAGAACTTCTAAGTTGCAGTTGTGGAGTGACATATTTTCCTGTCTTATGAAAATACAAACCTGGAATTCAATTCTGCTAGCAGATGGAGAGTAAAGATTCACTGTATTAAAAAGACAGACTTCCTAATACTCAAATCTGTCTGTTTTAGTATAGAAAATATGACATAGTTTGAACTTTATATCTGTGGGGTTTTTTTGTTTGCTTCCCAAAGCAGAATAGAAAGCTGCTTCATATCATCAAACTCAGCTAATCACATTTTTTAAGAAGTGGAGGAAGACCAGTCTCTGTTCCTCCCTATTTGCTTAATGCTGCTGCTTTTAGGGTAACATACTGGTAAAATGCAGATTGGATGTATAGGTGGATGTTTGAGGTACAGAAAGAGGAGGTCTTGGTCAGAAATGGGTTTAGAGAGCTGAAACTTAGCTATTGCCTCTTCATACAATTAGCCTCAAGATGCAGATCTTTCTGCCCCTTGCTGTGCTGAGACAGCTCTGCCTCTGCCCTGGGCTGGAGGGATGTAGGGCAATTGCAGTCAGGAGAGTTGTGCTGCTGCATTCACCCGGTGTCTTGTCTGTCACATGAGCCTGTGTGCAGTGTCATGGTGACTGTTCTGGTCAGCCTGAGCAGGGCAGTCTGTTCCTGCTTGTCTTACACTGTTGAGCCCTGGAAGTCAGGGTTGGGGTGCAGCAGCCCTTCTGCAGGCTGACCCCAGAGCACCTTGTGTGGTGGAGCAGGAAGGACGTGGCTGTGCTCACCTGAGATCTGATCTCTGTCAGGTGTTCAGACAAGAACCTGAACACAAAGACCAACCTGCCAAACTAAAATTCTGTCTAGACAATTAGATATCATAGTGCACTTAAAACTTTTAACGTGGATTGTCATGTTCTAGTGCAACATAAGAGATTATGAATTAACTTCCCCTACCTGTTATCTCTGCTTCCTATCTTATTCACAGCACATCAGAAATACGTGCCTGCCAAGCTTCTCTTTACCCTTCAACACTTTGTTTGCCTTTTAGATCTTAGTAATATGCAGTTTCTCTGAGTTTTGTTTCTCTCCTAGCCTTAGATTTTAAACTGAACCATAGTTACCTGAGGGCTTTACTTCGTGTTAGCATGCTTGTTGTGTCCTGTAGGTCAGCGTGAATTCAGTGCTCATGAAGGATATTAAATGAGTAACGCAGAAGATTAGATTTGGGTTGGTATTTCTTCATGAGTAGGAAGGTCTCTGCTTCAGTACAGTCTTTTAAAGAGGCCTCCAAAAGTACAAGCATCTGATTTGTGTACGCTTGACAAATCTCATCTTGCCTCTTGCAGGGAGTGAATCCAGTCCCAACAGACATTTATCCTTTGGCTTCTCCCTGCTGTGTGTGCCACAAGTAATGTTTTTGTGGTTTGTGGGACTGCTTCCTAGGAACTGAAATCACTCCTTTTACATATATCACAAAACTGCTGTTCGTGGCTGCGTGTTTCAGTCACAGCAGTCAGGCTGGACTGAGCCCAAGAATGATCCCAATTCCCGTCCCTTAGCCATCCAGTTCCACTCAGTTGCAACACCAACACCCTCAACTATGCAAAATTAACTCTGCCTCTCCCCCCAAAAAAAGACATTGTGATATTACAGCATACTGTTGCTCCATCCATCATAGAGGAGTGGTCCTATTAGAGAAGCAAGGCTGACAACATGTGCACAACTCCTGCAGTAACGAATTATGTGGTGTTATAAATAATAATTACTTCAAGCTGGTAAAAATGGCCTAAACTACAAGACACTCCTTCTGACATCATGGTCAGCACCATGAAGCAAACCATGTACCTGTCATCATTCCTTCTGACTTGCTTTTATGCTCCTGGGAACTGAAGGAGCTGTGTAAAAATGTGATGTAGACTTTTCTGGCCAAAGGATACAGACTGAAGCTGTTCTAACTCAGCATTGGAGGTGGTTGTGTGGGTACTTTTGTGTCCATATACAACTGGTTCTTCATAGGAGAAACAGATCTTATTCTGATGTTAACATAAAACCAAACAGCATATTTTCAGTA
This sequence comes from Irena cyanogastra, assembly GCA_013397155.1. Lineage (NCBI taxonomy): Eukaryota > Metazoa > Chordata > Aves > Passeriformes > Irenidae > Irena > Irena cyanogastra. The sequence goes on along the minus strand of VWZV01009464.1, from coordinate 837,190 downwards.
AGTGCAGTGAGGCAGAAAATGGAAACAAAGAATATTTCTTGTTACTTTCTCTCAGGCAGATGACTTTGCAGACAGTGAGAAATACTTTCTGCTTGTGTCCACTGATCATCATTCTACTGACTTCAGTACAGTTCTGTCAGCTTATGTCAGCAGAGATGTGACCTTCTGCTTGCCTGCAATTTATAAACACCATCCATGGTTCAGGTAGCTGCAGGCTGTGTGTTTTATGGGGCAACCTCAGCTTCAGTGTACACACATCTGCCTGCCCTTTGTCAAGACATACACTGTTCAAATTATTGGTGGTTTTCAGCAGCAGAAAATGCTACATTCTGTTCCTGATCACTGTGGTGTCGTGTGTTTTAATGAGAAAATAGTGCAAGTGTTGGAGGCACTGGTATTTCATAGTACATTATGTAAGCTATAAGATTTTTTATTTTCTTTATATGCTTTATCCTGGAGCTTTGTCTCCTACTCTCAAGCTTTAAGCAGCTGTAATAGTTTTTTTAACCATAAGGAGACAGAATGGGTTATGTTTAAAAGGGAATTTCATCTTCTGAACTTCAAAATTCCAATGCAAAATTCACTTGGTTTAATTTTTTTTTATACAAGATACCTCCTGGCATTTAAAAATTACTATTTTAAATTAAAATTAGGTAGTAACTATAAAAATCAAAATTTAGGGGAATATTTGGATGCCTTCTAGTTTTTGATACATTTTTTCTATGCAGAATTGTCATTGTTGCAAAAGTATTACAGAAGAATTTAAGGGGGTTTTTGTATATTCAGTAATCCATAAACTATTTTTTGACCAGTACACATATAAGGAAAGATTGTGATGTTCTAATATTAGAAGAAAATTGAAGCTATATTGATGAGCTCTGAAATTCTGGTTTTGCACTATTTATTAAGAGTTTTCATACTGGGTTTTACTTGCTCAGATCTGCCCTCTCCCAAGCATACTTCAAATAATTTCTTTTGTAAAATTTCCTGAAACTTTTTTCAGGGCTGAGTATGAAAATCATCATGAAGATAAGGGGACAGTTCACTTGGAAATGAAATATGCCAGTGGCACGATTTGAGGACAGTTTTTTCCACTTTTATTAGCAAGATGAAGTACTTCTGTATTCTGGGATTGACATGGACAGCAGGTGCTCTGCAGAGGGTCAGACAGCCACTTTAAGCTTACAGAATTTGTTGACACAATGCTTATTTTTTTTCAAAAGGCTCTGAATAACTGCTGTTGTGAGTCTTTACTTCTCTAAAACCATTTGTTGGTGTGATCCTACTTACCAATTTTTCTCATTTATGTACAGTCAGGTTTATTTGGTTATTCAGATTTGTCTTTAGTCTTTACTCACTGAAGGATTTAGTTGGTGACTCCAGGTAAAAGACTTTTCCTTCCCACATCTGTAGCTGAGGTAGGGTGCTGTGCATCACCCTTATGCCTTGTGAGCAGGAATTTGTGTCTTTGAGTCATATTCAGAGCTTGCTGTAGGGATATGCAGCTTAATCAAAGTCTTACTCCAACTCCAACTTTTCACATCGTGATGTCTGGTATACTCAGACACCACTGTAGGCTGATAATTGTTGTGATCTTTATTAGTGCAGATTTTTCCACAGCTCTTCTTGTCCTTTTTTGACTCTCCATCTAGGCTTTGATGTGCAGGAATGAGACCAAAGACAGGTTTTACATGCAGGGCTTGAAATCCATATCTGATGGTCTAGAACAGATACTATAACCTCATCAGCCAAACAGAAAAGAGCTGTATCTGCCTGTCTGTCCATCACAAGCCCTTAATGGGGCTTTTGGGAAAAAAAAGTATCAGTAGTGTGGGATGCTTCACTTTACCAAGACACCTGGCAGGTGGCATTCATAATTTCTAGGAAAAAGCAATAAACTGTAGAGCAGGCAATTTTCTTGCCAACTATTCAAGTCAGATCATGCTTCATTGCAGCTTTATAGAGGTAAAGGTGTGATCCCATTTCAGAGGGAATGAGGGAGCTCATCTGTTCAACAAAGCTGGGAGCAGATCAGGCCAACCAGCTGACATTAATGAGTGGCAGCACAGCAAGTTTCTTAGATAAACTTAAGAGTTCAAAGCACAGACTCCTGCTCTTTGTCAGGTTTTTGTTAAAAACAAATTTTCTATCCTAGGCTACAAAATTAGAGGGAGAAGCAGAGCTAGCCTGTACTGTTACTTCCATGGGAAGGAGAAATAGTGATATTAACATTATTAGTAAGTTGCCTGTGCTTATCAGAGGTCATTCTTCTAGTTCTAGGAAAAGCAATAAACTGAAGAGTAGGCAGCTTTCTTGCCAATTGTTCAAGTCAGATCATGCTTCACTGCAACTTTGCAGAGGTAAATGTGTGATCCCATTTCAGAGGGAATGGAACACTTCAGCTGTTCAGCAGGCCAACCAGCTGACCTCAAATGAGTGGCAGCACAGTAAGTTTCTTGGGAAAACCTGTAGTTCTAAGCACAGACTCCTGCTCTTTGTCGGGCTTTTGTTAGAAGTCAGTTTCTGTCCTAGGCTGACAGAATTAGAGGGAGAAGAGCTAGTCTTTACCATTATTGCCATGGGAAGGAGAAATGACTACTTTGATGTTTTAAGGAAGTGGTCTGTGCATATCTGAGGACATTCTGCTGCTGGGCTCTGAGCTGAGATATAATGCTGCTGGTTTTGACAAATAATTGTACTCTGAAAGAAAGAAAGAAATTAATTTGCTTGGTCCTCATGAGATATAACTAGAAATAGTCAGATAAAAAAAAGGGAAAAATGGACTTGAATTTACTGAAAAATAATCCAAATGTATGCATGTATTTATGTATTAATGACAAGATTTATTAGACAGTTTTGGACACTTTTAGGGGAGGCAGTGGAAGATAAATTCCTTAAAATTTTAATGAGCAGGCTGGACAAGTGACTCTGACATCACAAGGCATACCACCTGAATTGCTCAGGAAGTGCCCAGATAACCTACTAGACATCTGGTTTAGAGTTTTATTTGAAAGAAGTAAGGTCAAATTAAAAAAATATCCAGCACTTCTTTTTCTTATGCAGTGGGATCCTATTGTCCCTAGGGTTTTGAGACCTTCCACCAGACTTGACATATTCAGTGTGCACAACAGAAAGGGGAGCACTTGCTTATCTTCAGTTTCTTCATCCCTTCATTTTCTGCACCACTGCCCCAAAGCCATCTCTTAGCAGGAAAGAACCTATTCCTTCCCCATGTGGGGTGCAGTCCTTGGCTGGAAGTGATCTCTTTACTAAGGCCAAGGGGTGACCCTGAAATCCACTGAAATGGAATCCACTGAAAACTCAATAGTAGGAAGGGAAGTAGGTGGCCTGTGGGGAATGTGTGGGGCCATAACATTGGCAGTGGGGCTGTCCTTAGCAGATACTTTAGCTATTCAGTAAACCCAGATAAAATCGTGATTCAGGAATAGTCAAGGCTCTTGTTTGTGACTTGAAATGGAAACATTATAAATCAAGTTGAAGAAAGTAAAGAAAAGAAGAAAAAAAAAGAAAAAAGGGAAAGAAAAGGATAAACAGAAAAAAATAAAAATAAATATCAGTAAACCTTCATGAAAATCCATAAGGTTTGGGGACTATATGTGTTTTTTGCTCTGTGTTGATTGCCACTCAGCCCACAGGGGCTGGCTGTAATAAACACATACTGGTTTGGACGTAGTCATTGCTTCATGGCTGAGTTAAAAATAGAGAATTACGAGAAACCCCAGAAGTTCTGATTGTAACAAGAGCAATGCAGCTTTTTGCAAGACTCCACCCATCCCTAACACTTCTATATTTTCCTCTATCCTGCAGCCAGTTTGGCCATCCCTTGCAGACACCTGATGGCCACCAGGCTCTCTGAAGGTTACCGTGTGTTAAGCCCTATCCCATTCAGCTGATTTCCCCACAGAAGCATTAGGAGGATTGGTCAGGGGATCTAAGAGCCAAAATTCATGCCCCAAGAAAGGCAAAATGCTACAGCTAGAGTCTGGTTTATAAGATTTAGTCAAATATTTATAGAGACCTTTACTTGCACTTTCAAGACATTTCACTGCCTAGAGTTCAATAAACATCTCGAGCTGAATAGTACATCTAAGTGTCATTTCACCAAAAACTGAATGATCCAGTGTTTTCTTGTACTTGTATCTTAGTTCCCTCTGTGAAATGGAAAGGAAATTACTTAAGCGTGGGGCAGAAGAGTTCACGCCTGGTTTTGCAATGCCTCCTCTTACAAGCAGTCCCTGTGAGATTACTTGGAAGAATAAAGGCTGCATTCTTCCTGTCTGCAGAGCACATCAGGAAGCTGAAGCCAAGGGCTTTTTCTTACTGAGGAAAATCAGACTATGGTCTGTGCCCTGAGACAGGGTGAAATGGGGAGGTGCCTGCCAGAGCTCCCCTGTTTTCCACATGGCCATTAGTCCAGCACAGATTAGGAAAACATATTTGGGCCTTTACCTCTACCCAGCTGGGAATAATCCGAGGTCTAGGCTGTCACTTCCAGGACAGATGGAGTCAACTATTTGTCCTTCTTATAACTCTTTTAGTGTGTGAAATAATTTTCCTTGTACCTGTATGTCTGCTGCACATACATGTGTATTTCTGCCTCTGGGACCTCCCTCACACTAGAGAAATCCCTCCTGATTTTTATTGCATGATGTTCAAGTGACCCTTGCCTTTATCATAGCATGATGTTTCCCAGTACAAGGGGAAGGGGCACTCAGAATTAGCAGCTACAAGGCTGTGAACACAAAAGAGGTGTCTCTGTGTGTCTGTCCATCTCTGTCTCACAGGCTCAGCCTGTGTGATTGCCAGTCACAGACTCCAGGAGAAAGAGTTCTAAGACTGTTGGTGGCTTTGGTATTGTTTTTATTATATAATAAAACTCCACAATCTTATGTATCCAAAAATGCAACATTCTGTTAATTGAACTTGTTTCTCCCTCAGCTGTTTTTTTTCCAACATCCTTTTTAGAGAGGCTAAGATAAAAGTAAGGAAATCTGAGCAAGTAAATCTGATTCATGTTTTCCTCTCTCTTTGAGATACAGTCAGTAATTGCAGACAGAGCTAACAAAATCATCCATTGTAGAGCTGCTGAAAAGACTGTGGTAAGAAAGAGAAGACAACTAAATGCATGTGGCTGCCCCATCTTTTCCAGGCTGTGCTAGGATCCCAGGGAAGTGCTGCATGCTGTGTGGCTCTTTCTCTGTCTTCCTTACTCTCTTCTAAAGGTAGATATAAAAGAGGATTAACTGAAAAAGCACTTGGTGTCATCTTGCTCAGCCACCAATCTAAGCAAAGATTTATCAAGAGATCAGCCTAGTCTGTGGTGCAGCAAAGATTAGTCAGGCTTTAAAATAAAACTACTCGGAAATAAAGTTCACTAAAAATAAACTGTCGTGCTTTTATCCATGAATAGGTACAAGGACTACAAATAGACACCAGGGCTTGAAATAACATGGAATCACAATAATAGAGCAAAGAAACAGCTGTCTTGTTTTGAGATATGATAAATAAGAATTTTAATACCTCTGCACTAGATAGGGTGTGGTATCCTGGGTTTTTGAAGAAATCAGGAATCTGGCATTATTTTGAATGGCTAAATGGCATCATGCTATTGAAGAAGCACGTGTGCAGACTTGTCAGTTGGAATCTTCCTGGCAAAGAACATCACTGAAATTCTTGGTGCTTAAAAATGCCATGTTATTTGAAAAGTGACAGGGTGCTTTAGATCCCGAAGAACCCAGACACCACTATTAGGGACTTAGCACATCAAACATGGTTCACAGAGAGCAGCACGACTCCTCTTCCCAGCATAAACTGTAAAACACGTTCACTGTCTGAGGCAGACTGATAATTAGTAAGAGATTAAATGCAATCAAGTAATCAAGGCCCTTTGATCACAGAAGCAAAGAGTGGTTTGGTTTGGAAGGGACCTTAAAGATCATCTCGTTCCAATCCCCCTGACATGGGCAGGAAAGCCATTTGCTAGATCAGGTTGCTCAAGGCTCCATCCAACCTGGCCTTCAGCACTTCCAGGGACAGGGAATCCACAACTGGGCAACCTGTTCCAGCACCTCACCATCCTCACAGTAAGAAGTTTCTTCCTAACATCTGATGTAAATCTCTCCTCTGCTGGCTTAAAACCATTCCCCCTTGTCCTTTCACTATCTGCCTGTGTATGAAGTCCCTCTCCAACTCTGACTGTTTTTTGTTTAAACTAGAGGGTTAGCAAAGAGCATCCCCAGCCTCCACAGTTTACTTCTCTGAGTAGAGGAGTTTTCATAACACCTAACCTTAGCCTCCTCACTAAACATTAAGGTTTTTTCCTTCAGTCTACTACAGCCACAGATAAAAAAACCAGTTTCTGTCCCGTAGAGCAGCCAATTACATAATGGAATGCTTTTCTGATCCCCACTTGGTGTTATATCTTAATTTTAATACCTAACTTTTTATGGGAAAAAAGTTATCTTATCTTTATAGTTATCTTTGTTTTATTAAAGCTTACAAGAGATGCAGTACAACCACAGAATAGAACTGATTTTTGTTCTGATGATAATAAAGCCATCAGTCACTTGGGTTTCTAATATGGTATTTTCATGATGGTTTGCTGTATCTGGCATAACCTCTTTCCATTTCACCAGCAGGTTACACTTAGGGCCTCTCTTGTGGGACATTTCAAAAAGATAACTTGTTTGGTGAGAGCTCTACCTTGACATCTCTTCAGATGTTCTTTAACTCCCAGTGCACAACTGGAAGTTGTTTTGCTTCTTACTGAAGGGTGTCAAGATGTTTTTGGTGACTGGCCTCACTGAGCTCTGTTACAGTGCTTATGTGTCTGGTACTTCAGACCAAAAATGAGGTTACAGTCAGTGTTCTGCACTTCACTGTATGCTTTCAAAATCACTGCCTTGCCTCTGGAGAGAGAAAAATGAGAAGTGAAGAACTTTGTCAGATGGGATGAACCGCGCTGTTCAGTGGGGCAGGAAGCGTTCTGCATGCTCACCTAAGGGAGTGTTGTCATTAGGACAGTAAGGGCAATGATGATGTTCTCTTCCTAGAAAAATCTTACTTTATTTGTCTTTCTACATTATAATAGTATGGCTGTGTTTTGAGAAGAGTCTTGAGTTGAAACATGATGATTTTCATTGTGAATGGTGTGGCAGAGTTTAACTTCATTTAAGCTTTTGCAAGTTTGGGAGGCATATTCTGATTTTCTAAGAAGTTTCATTTTTTTTATTCTGCTTAACCACAAATGGAATTTAATTTGCTAGACTATCTTAATTTCTTCTTTGTTTTCCCTTGGTAAAGACACCATTTGGGAAGTGTAATTAGAACTAAGTAAGAGTTTAGTACATTGTCTGAATTAAAGCACCCTGGTTTTTGATGAAAGCTGTCTAGAATCCTACAATAGGAGGACAGTGATTTTTTAAGTCTGTGGCAAAGCATGAGAGAAGAATGTTTAGGTGATTATCCTTGGCAGCTAAGTAATCTAATTGAGCAAACAGCAAAATGCTGCATTGTTGATCACTTTAATTTTATGCTGTTTTAACTCTCTTAAGCTGAGTGGTATAACAAAATTTAAATAGAAGCAATAAAGCCTGTGGTAACTCTGGCCTAAGAGTGCTTTAATTTTCATTTAATGTGCATTGTTACAATCCCAGGAGTGAATCCAATGAACTGATGGTCCATGTTCTCACTACAGATCTCATTTGACTCCAGGATGAATCTCTGATGCCAGCCTAAGGAGAATTAGGTTTAGCAAAATCAGACTTCTCTAACACTGGTGTAAGAAACCTGAGGGTCAGGTAATTTTTCTAAGGTCAATATTTTTAAACATTTTAAAATCTGTGAGAGAAATTTAAATGTCTTTTCCATGGCAAATGACTATGTATTACTGTCTTTGTAACATAGTTCCTGCAAATAATTTCTGATTTTTGTTGGGGTGGCTGGGATCAAGCAGCTTGAAACAGAAGATGCTGGACAGGTTGTTATGGAATAAAGTTACTAAGAAGTACATCAAGGTTTGCACTAGCTTCTTAAGATTGTGTCTAGGATTCTTCTTTGGAAGAGAGCACCTAGAGAAGGCCAGGCCACATCTACACAATTGTGCAAGTTAAGGGTGCACTGGCACTCACACACTCACCTTGCATGACCTTCCCATGTTGATGATCTTTGAGCTATCAGGAATGTGAGTCCTAACGTTAACTTTGTAAAATTAATGTTACCTAGAACTGATGCCTATGTCAATTCCAGCACAGCAGGTTAAGACAGAAGAGGGTGAAAAATGGAAAATTATTCTTAAGAAACATCAGAAGTTCCCACCAGCATATATTAAAAAAGCATTTTCCATACAAGCCTTTAATATCTGTTTTCCCTCTCAAGGCAAGAGGTGGGTAGCATAAAAGAATTTGGATACAAATTTGCAGAGATCATACCTATGCTTGAAATGAGTAAGATGTATTACAAGCTGGTATGTTTTCTGGAAGACTGCTGGGAGGAAGAAGAAAGTAAAAGAAGAAAAACACCCTGGCTTTTAGTTTGTACAGCTAGAATCATGAAGGGATGCTATGCAAGGACCTTAAATGTTGTAGTGGTCGGTAATTGGAAAATAGTCTGGGGAGAGCTCTGGACTGGGTAGGGACTACTGAAACAGGTAACTTGTCTACTACCACCAGCCCAAGATAAAGACTGTGCTCCTGTGCTTTCTCCTGTGTTTCTGTTCTGAGGCTGTTACTTGTGCCATTTTCAGACTCAGGACGTTGTTTATGAAAGTGTCAGAAGCCTTGAGGCTTTGCTGTGAGTCTCTCAGCATTTGGTGTGGCACTGGCCAGTTTGAGTCATGGCACTGATGGGGTCTGGCATTGTTCCCAGCGTGTGTGCTGCTGGCCTCCTCTGCAGGGAGCAGCTCCTCCTGCAGCCCTTCCATCAGACTTCCATGTTGAAGCTAAAGTAAAACAGCAATGGAACCTCTGTAATTCTGTAGTGGCCTCAAACATGTTTCAGCTGTTGTGGGAAGCATTCCATTCATTTACTGTGCTGGCAGGTGAATGAAGGTACAGGGAAGTTTGGTAAATCACCAAAGTAACAGTGAACTCATGACAGAGTCAAGGACAAGTCCAAAGGAATTATAACTCTTCAAAACCCTAGTGAACTAATTAATCATTAACTGGCTTATCTCCACTATTGCCAATAAAGCTGAGATGCCTTATTCCATTTAGCTTTTTCCTTAGATATGCCAAATTGTCCTAATAGTTGCCAATAGCACTTACATCCTGCTTCAAACTCACGGCAGAGGAAAAACAGTGATAAAAGAACAGTGGTGTATATCTGCCTGTGTTAGCAGATGTCGTGTCTCCTGTAAGGCAGTTGGTGATGCCTACAGTGAACTGGCTTCAGTTAGGCTTTTGAAAGAGTTGCCAGGTGTCATAAAATTCCTGCCTATGTTTCTAGTCCAAGATCAGCCTTCCTGTCAAGTCTGCTGCACAATCTCTTTCTGGATGGTTGACATTTTTTCACAGGGTTCATCAGTTGTGAGTTTTTGTGTGTGGTTTTTTTTTTCCCTTTGGCTAGATCTAAAAAGGCTGGGCCAATGGGCAGAGCTGCCACTAACCTTAAAGGGAAGAAGATATGATCAGGAATGCAAATCCTCTGCTTTTTTCCTATAGCCATTGTAGCTGTGCCTAAAGCATGTTTGTGTAGAACACAGAACTTAGATTTTTTTCCTGGACTGGCTGTTTTTATGTGTTTTTCAAACCTACAACTATATATATATTTTAAAAGGTTTTTTCCAGATTCTCATGAATTTTGGGTTTTTTTAATGGAAAAAGAAACAAACAAGTGTAGAAATCCTGTTTGCTTTTCAAACCCAGACTGGGAAATCTAGAAAGAAAGAATATATCAGCAAAAAGCTGTGGTTAAAATATTTGAAAGGCAAATGTTTTGAATGACCTGCACACTACATGTTTAACAACTAAATAGGATTTTTTCCATGTTTGTGGCCTCTTCTTGTTCTGTTTGCAAGAATGCTCCCTGAAAGGAGGGGACTGATGGTTCTTTTCAGTTTATTTCAGCTCACATTAATATTGCATGCTTTAAGATTAAATCTGGTTCTTCATTTGAAGTTAAGTTATACATTCGCAAAAAAGCTAGAGAGTATTTAGCTTAAGGAAATAATTAGTTATTTTTTTGATAGTATTGTATGGAACCTTTTTTTCCCTAAGACATTGAACACTATTTTCAGTCTCCCCAAAAGGAATTTGTATAGCAGATTATTTCCATGCTTCAGTAACAAAAGTCTGGAGATGGAAATATTCTTTGATGGCATTGTAGACCTTAATTGCTGGGGTAAAATAAAAGGTTTCAAGCTCCCCTCTACAGCATATCAATACCAAATGATTCTTTTTTTTTTTGCTTGAAATCTTCATATCTGAGCTAGAGGAAACTGAGCTGGAGAGTGTAGTGTAAGTCTTTGGAAGATGTGTCACAGAGAGGAAAAGTATGGATTACTATCTGTGAGATTGTAGGGAATAACTTTAGACTAGGCAGGAATAGAATTGCTGCTCCTACCAGTTTGTCAGTCTACCTTTTTGGACAGACATGTAATGAATGAGATGTACATCTACAAAAGCAGGAATGAGATAGCTCCTTCTTCAGACTCAGGGGAATCTTTCTTGGAATGTAGCTCAGTATTTTCAGAGCCAGGAGCCCACATCCTCTTATCAGGCAGCCCTGAGGTTTGAGTGCTTTCTCTGAAAATCACTAAAAGAAATAGGTTCCCCCATTAACTTGAGTATGGTTTGGCTCAGGTTCAAAAGCATGGAGTCTTAGAAGAACAGCAGAGATCTGAGTTCTGTCTCAACTTTTCTAACCTTTAGCAAACCTCTTGTGTTAGAGCCCCACAGCTCTAGATGATTGTGCAGTTCTGGAGAACTGTATCCAAGGGAAACATGCTCTGTTCACAACTGTAGGAGGGTGCATGTGAGCTGCCTTCTACACCTGGTCATCTCAGCTGGCTGGCAGAATAATGGGGGCCTTCATTCCAGTCCTTTCTGCTTCCTTTGAAGAAGCTACTGATTGAAAAAAAACCCAGACCTTGTGCAACTATAGCTTTAGATTTTTCATCAAAATATAATATGATTGTTGTCATGCATCTGGGTCAGAAGGCAAATCAACCAGTGTTTAGGTAATGCAGTGTCATGATTGGGCTTGGAGGGGCCTAGCCCATCCTAGCCAAGGATGGTATAATCTGAATCTCTTATACTCACTCCTATAATATTTTAAAATATATCAAATGCCTAAAATCTCATACAGTTTTCATGACAATCATTAATTCTGATTTTTGTGGTATTCAGTTACTTTTGCTGTCTGTACCCTTTTTATTGACTGTGGAAAAGGGCTCCTGAGGCATCTGCTAAAAAGGGATGCATCCATTGATAGCTGAATGACCTTTACGGCAGTTTGGGTCAGGCTGAGTAACCAGACAGGCTCCTTTTCTAAAACCTTTAACATTATCATTTCAGACAAGCACATGAGACCACAACACCATGTCTTATGTACAGGCCCTAGCATCAGGAAGCTGCACAGAGCTCACAGCCCAAGAACTTGGGTCTCTGCCTGCTGAGCTCAGTCTCTAATGGCTGAGTACGGAAAATCTTTCAAGGTTCTTTTTTCTTTGAAACCAGAGGTGAATCTGTGCTGTGGGCATGAGCAGAAGTGCATGAAGTAGATTACAGAGCAAAAGCATCCTTGTAAAAACGATCTTTCTTGTCATCTCTTTATTATCCTTTGAATGAATCCACAGAGGTCTGTAGGAGCAAAATATGTCAGTTCTAGAGCTCACCTGGCCTGGACTAGGGCAGACTCAGTCTTGAAATAGTTTGCATCAACTCAGAGGTTTCAGAGACTCTAGCAAAATATTTTCAAACAGCAGTTGTTTTTCCCTTCATGTTTGTTTTTTCTGTTGTTTTGAAGTGTGAATCAAGGTTGTACCTATTTCTCCATGAGTAACCAAATAAGAGAAGAAGCTGCAAAAACCAGTAGCTAAGCAAGAGAGTGGCCACAGTGAGGTCACTCACTATGAGTGACCACAGTGAGGTCACAGTTGCTTGCTGTCTGCTAACCTTTATCCTGAGTGCCAGTCACAGATGCACCTCCTGAAGCATTATTAAAACAGGAGCTAAACCAAAGCTACTCTGTCATAGAAGACATTTTGTACTCTCCAGCACTTCTAATTGCACAATAGTGCATGCTTTGTGCCCCTCAAAGATTTGAGGTTTGAGTGTACCCAGGGAAGTTTGCTTAGGAGGAGTTTTTTCCCCTTGTACATTAAAGTTAAGTAAGAGAAGGTGTCTTTCTTTATGAGGTCCTGTTCTTATCTTTGGAAGTTAATAGCTCCCATTTCCCTCTCTCTGTTTTCCTTGTGCACACTCCTTTTATGTCAGAATGCAAAGTTCTGAAACTGGAGTTAGGACATTCACATGCATTTGCAAAGAACAAAGGTGGTATTCATTCAAGTTGTTTGTGGTGTTTGCTTTCTTACTTCTATGTTTCTTTATTAATAATCCCTCATTTTGAGTCTTTACCCACATCTCTTATGACACTTTGGTTATAGATTGCTTGGCATAGGTACAGCAGATTCAGCTGTTCAAAAAAATAATTTGACACCACCACCACCACCTTTTTATGACTGATTGCAGTAAAAAATGAATGTTAATTAAGACCATAGAGACATTAAGGTGGAAAAATCCCAAGCAAGGAGCAGGAAGAATTAAATACATGAGCACTGTGGGACTTACAGGCAATGTAGGATCAGACCAGATGTCCAGTCTTCCTTCAGATCAATATAAATACTGAAGCCCTTGCTAGTCAGATGTTACTTTTCCTGCTTCAAATACCACCTCATGTGCTAAAACTACTCAGCTGAGTGTCTCCTTATCATTAGGCATAGTTTCAGGATCATGCCTCAGTAAAAAGTTTTTTTTTAAAGCCTCTTTTTGCCTGCTTCTAGATGGGTGGAAAGGGAAGAGAAGGCACAAGTGAGCTGCTGCTGCTGGTGCTCCTCATGCCCCTGTTCTCTCATCTAGCACAGCAGGTGTCTCACAGCCCATGCCAGAAGAGACAAAAGGGAAGAAAACTGGCTGCAGAGGAAAACAGACTTTGTATGACTCCAGGGCAATGCAGTTGCAGTGCTTCTGTAAGACCTTTCTCTCACTGCAGTGTCCTACGTCCTCCTCTGGCAGAGGATTTTAGGAACAAGCTCTCCTTCCCCAATAGCACCACATGCAGGCTGATGTGACAAGGCTGCGTGTTTGCTCATTGAAAATGTCAACAAACAAGAAATGTCTGGTTATTAATTCTCTTTCCTTCACATACACAATTTCTTCATACCACTGGCTGGAGCCATGCTGACTTCATCAGCAGCTGGCAAAAGAGATGTTGGGGGTTGATGTTCTGGCCAAATTCCACTTCAAGCTTTATGCTAAGGGTCACTTTCACAACACCAGTTGTCGTTTCACAACTTCTATGTTGAAAAGTGTGAATGTTTCTATTGTTCAGATTCCTCTTTAGAAGATTTTTTTCCCATTCTACATTGAAGGGAAGTAAGAAGCTTTTCATATTCAAAAGAGCCTGTAGGTTGGACTGCTGGACCTGTGGAGGCAGGCAAAAGCAAACAGTGAATAGAAATATTGAACACTGTTTTTTTTAAACTCTGATTGTTTACATTCTGCACAATCTTTTGTATGAATTTCAAGTTGCTGGACTTACATGAGGTTTAACATGGTAGATTTATAAATATATATTTCATTTTAAAATCTGAATTGCTGTTGGCATTTTTGGTTTGGCTTTAAGTTCATAACTATTCTGTGGGTCCAATCTAATAAACACAGAATGGATGCACCATTTACTACAAGAAAACATATAGTCCAGCACAATGACCATGGAATAGAATAGGTAAATTGGGCTCTTCTGTTGCCTTTCTGGCAATAGTGGTGGGCCAGGAAAAACCAAAGTTTTGTTTTTTGTTGAATCTCATTTGCTCTTCTCCACAACAGCTGCTTGGAGAAAGACTTGAAGGACCCAGGTTGCAGTTATGTAACTAAGTGGCATGCTTTCAGTGTTCTCTCCTTCAGTTACATATGGAGTATTTATTTTGCTTCACCTTTGTGTAAGAGATATGTGTGAAAGAAACTCCCTGCAAAAAGTCAGGGTCAAGTACAAATTGTAGGAGAGGTGGGGAAGTTTCCCCGTCAGATTGTAGTTTTGTGTTGAGTAATTTTCTAGCAAATGAGTTTTCACCTTTCCTGTCCACAGTCAAAAACTGCTTGAATACAGCTCTATTACATGGTGTTTTCTAGCTCATGCTTCTGTGAAAAAATTCCTATGACACTTTACTCTACAAATGCAGAGTTTCAAAAGCCCTTAGAGAAACTGCAAATGCATTTCTGCATTAACGTATCTTCCCTACCTGTATACCTTTAATATTTCTCAACAGTGAAAGCTTTGGCTAGGGAAAAAAATGTTCAAAGATGCAGACATGGGACATTGTTTATTGTATTAATTTGAGTTCTTCTATGTGTTTGTTACCGATGACAAACATGCTTATTAGTATACTTTGGGCATTCATTTTATGTCTCTTCCTGAGTTAACCTGGTTTAACAACTTCTAATACTATCTTTCTTTACATAACCATTTTTGTGTTAAGGCTGCTAAAATATTTCCTCTGTTACTTTACTTTTGTATTCTAATAGGTTTTGCTTTTGAGGGGGAAGAAAATAATAGATTTTATGTGCAACCATATATATGGATGCTCATAATATGTATCTATAATATATATGTATTAGCAAGAATAAACAAAATCAGCAGCTGTAGTTTTCTTTTTTTGCTTCAGTATTAAGATGCACACTTCAACCTTTGTAATAATTCATGTGACCCCTAGTCAAGGATTGCAGAGTAGAAATTGTAAATCTACTGCTAGTTTAACTCCTCTCTGAGGTTATACCCCAAGGAGTGGTGTTACGAGTATGTATCTTGGCAAGTAGTGATGACATGTTTGTTTTGGTATTGCATGTTTGCATTTGATAGACCTCCTGGGATTTTTCTTGCTTATATTTTATTCAAAGAGCACATGAAGACCACATATATATTGCTTTATTTGTGTTGAACAGTTGAGTGGTTTATTATTCAAAAAGAAAAGCATTAAATTGCATTAATGATGCTGTCACAAACACAAACATAGGGTTTCCAGAATTCTGTGATGTTTCATTTATTTGTCATACAAATATGGCCCAGGGATGAAGGAAGTTTAAGAAAATTGAGGTAATTTTGTGAATCTGATTTTATAGCAGATATTTAAACTGCCTGGAGGATCTGTGTGAGAGAGGAATGTGCAGACAGAGATCTTGGGGCATGCTCTCTTTTGTTTGTGTGGAAATCAATCACTTCAAGCTAAACTCAGATCAGAGCTCCCCTGGCTGGACTATCAAACTGTCACAATGTGGTATTGCTGTTGTCTTGCCATAGTAGTTGTAATTGGGGTACCCAGATGGTTTCCCATACTTCTTAATGGCCTGGGCTAAAGTAAGCATCATTTCTGGTGATGGGAGGAGTAAGTCATGTTAATGTCCCTTACGAAGATGAAAATATGTGTGGACCTTAGGTAATCACAGACCTTCATTTTAGCATATCTAAAATGGGAATGTGTTCCAAACTTTTGCTGAATTTTTCTCAAGCCCTGAATTTTGACTAAGTTCTGAATTAGGAGTAAATAGGCAATTGAGAAACATGGTACTGTCCCACATGATAAATTCCTTTGTACCTGGGGAGAGATATTGCTGAGCTTTATACTCCTAATTTTGGTCACTCACAGAGCCAGGTCTTCTCTTCCCATACATACCTGTACAACCAAGAGAAAGAAATCTCTCTTCCTTTGTAGAAGTGACAGCAAAAAAGAAAAGAACCCAAGACAATTCCTAAGTGGGCTGAGGCCTTGAAAATTGTATAAATATATATCTGTCAATGTGCGAGAGGTAGCAGCTCAGAAAATAAATTAAACATAAGGAGATTAAAGGGACAGGCAAGTGAGAGACAAAAAAAGAGATCTGCTCACCTTGCTTAACTTGGAAAAGCTAATTAATAAAGAGGAAAAACATGGTTTAGGATTCAGCATGAAGGTGAGCTTTCTTTTAGGTGATGCTTATTAACAGTCTGGGACATTACTATCCAGAATAATGGTCTGAAGAGCTATTATTTCTAGTAGAAGTAGAAATAATAGCAAGAAGTAGAATAGCAATAGTAGAAAAAATAAGCAAGTCTAGACTGTAACATGCTAGTTCAGTGACTCTGTAGAAAACCTGTGAATTATTTTGTTCTTAGACTCTTTAAGCAGAAAAGCTTCTCACTGGGAGGCATGGAGGACCAAGTTTTTATGTTCCAAGGTAAGAGTAAAGGGAGTTGAAATAAAATAAGGGATATCCTCTTTCAATTAGATGGTGTCTATCTTATACAGTTGTAATGACAATAACACTTCTTTCATATAAAGCAGGAAATGAGAAGAGAGACAAAATAAGTAGATTTTGTCCCCACCAGGGACATTGAAATGAGTGACAGAAGACTCATTTATGGAGTAATGGATACCAAGTGTGTTGTTTTACCATTAAAAACTGTAGTAACATTCTGGTGAACCCAACACTCACCTTCTGGTATGCTACATACAGATAAACCTTATTTGAAAGTGAAAACAGTTCTGGATTTAACATGTTTCACAAAATTGTGTCCGTACTATAAAAATACTGTGTTAGCAAAGCAAACTAATTTCCATTCAATGACTTTAAAAGTAGATTTTCTGCTAGTGCAGATGTGCATTTCATCATACCAGACAATATGTAACACACTTCTGCAAGTGCAATAACAAGCCAAGTTGTTTTTAACCCAAGTCATGTGTGAGAGGAGGGAGAGTGATCAGAATAGTGTGTTTTTTCTTTATATAAACAACACAGGAAACTGTGTAACAGGTTCTGGCATCCTGTAGCCTTTGATATTATTAGTGCTGAGCAATGCTAGTAGATTGGATAGTCAAGTTCCATGTTTCTAGAGATGAGTATCTAAAAGAAGGAGATGCTGAAAAGATTTTGATTTGTTAAAAATATACAGTCAAAATGCACAGGTTCTATATTTTCATTCAAAGGTCAGATTTCATACATGAATACGAGAGGTTAAGGCCTTGTTTTATAGCTTTGCTCTCTTGTTGTGTATTTTCACACTTACCTGCCTATACCTTGTTTGTTCACCCTTACTGTTCGTGTTTCATGTTTATTTTTGACCATAGGTGAATAATGTATTTTCTCATCTAATACCTATGCTTCCTGTTATAAATAATCCCTTGCAAAACACCTGTGAGTCATTATCTGCACTACTAATAAATTAGCAAGCAAGGCAGTACTGAAATGCACAGGAAAAGTTGTGTGTGTAAAAATGTTTTGCATTAGTCTTTGCCATGGAAGTGATCAAATGACTGAAATGGAGAGCCAGAGGCAAACATGCAGAGGTCATTCACTGTGGTTCTCACCAGCTGCCTGGCTCCTGAAGGCAAGGGCTGCTAGGTGACTTGGGCTTGTGGCACCAGCAGGAGTGGTGGTGTAAGGTGCTGCTCTGCCCAAGCCTCTGCTGCCTCTGCCAGTCTGCACCAGCTCTCAAACTGCTGGGGGGAGTCAAGACAGCTGCAAGGAGTGTACCTCCAGCATAAACCGTATTTTCTAGCTCCTGTCGCTCTAAAAGTGGATATGTCAGGTTACCTGGGTCATTTCCAATGAGTCTTCTTCCTTCTGAAATGGATCCCTTGTGCTGTTCAGGTTACTAAACAGAATCATAGCCTCCTGCATCAGTTGAAGATTTTTTTTTCCATTAAGTGTTTTAAAGCTTCTGTTGCTGAAGAGTTTAAAGCAGAATAATAAAGAAGGAGGCAGAATAGGGATAAATCCAAGTTTAAAATAAAGTGAATAATTTATAAAATTATTTCATTGACACCTGTCAGTTAAATCTCAGAATACAAAAAGTATAGAGGAGTTAATGGTGTTCCCAAATTTGCATTAATCTGGAACGAAATTTGAGCTCCATGAAGTTCTTAGGAAGCTGGATTTTCTTTTAACCCAATTTGCCTTCTGGCACTATATATCAATACATGAAGTGTTTGTTGTAGAAGAAATGCACCATTTTTTACCAGCAAAAGGTGTGCCCATTCATCTCCAGTAGACTTCTGCTATGTAGCAAGAGGGAGAAAGGATCTTTCTTTTTGTGGGTGGTGCCATGATTGCCAGGCAAAACCCTTCTGAAATCTGCTAGAAGTAAAACTTCATAACATGTTAAGAAAGCTGAAGACAGTATTTGTTCCAATGGAATTTTTCTTTACGGCAGCTGGTAGGGAGAGTTTGCTGCAAGCAATTGAAACAAACTGTGCTTTTGCCCCTTGAAGGTTCAAGTGAACCTGTCAAGAAATATAATAAATGTAGTAATTATGGTAAGAGGAGTGAGGCATTGGTTCTGGCTTGAAATTTTTCAAAGTGTCACTCTCATACACTTCTAGAAGGTGACTTTCACCTGAGTTCTGGGAAGCCTGCCTGTGTGTGCAGCATGGCACAGCTGGAGTTTCTCTGCAGGCAGGTGCTGGGGGACAGCAAGGAATGGGGGATGGCCACCTGCTGCTGTGGAGGAGAGGAGTAGGGACAGATGAAGGAGGTGAGACAGGGAGAGAAATTGGTCAGAGAAAATGCTGAGTGCCCCTCTTCAAGAAGTTAATCCTTTGATATTTTCTGTAGAGAAAATACTCCTATTTTGATTAATCTTCTGGTTTCTGTCAGCTGAAGGAGCTTGCTCATCATTTTTGGAGATGGTCGCAGTGTAAATGTCCTAAGGGGTACTTTTGTATTCTGAAACATTCTCTGACCAGTGCCATGTGAAGGATGCAGTGGCCAAAAGGTCACAGGAGACGTTTGCTTTGGCCACTCACTGAGCAATGGGGCGATATTTGGGCTGCACCAGTAGCTTAAAGAAGAATTAGCAGCAGAAGAAACTGAGTTGAGGGATTCAAGAACTGCAAGACTGACCTGTTTAATTGTTTTACAATAAATGCAACTGTGAAAGCCTACATTTTTAAGTAATTAGAAATTTAGTAATTAATTAGCGTATGAGACTTGAGCTGGGCACTGAGAGAGAGGGAAAGAGAATTGAACAAAAATATGAGGTAACTTCAAGTGAGTGACTCTGTGATGCCTCGGGAAAGACACATGAATGCATGGTCACAGATTTTTCATTCCCAGAGCTTTTTAAATATTTCAGTAGTACAAACTTTGTCCTTTGATTGCTGCCACCTGTTAATTAATCTGATAGAAAAGTACCAGAAATTAAACAGATGTGTAACTGCAGGATACGTGGGTAGGGCAGCAGTGTTTTAAAGAGCATTTGAAGACAATGCTTCTTCAATTAGGTTTGTTGTGAAAAACAATGTTTAAAATTTTCCCACTTAAATCTGTATACCAAATATGTAGTCAAAGACAAGCAATTAAAGTAGTACATACTGTATTGTTTGCAGAGATGCAAAGCTAGGTCATGTATCTGGATTATTAATAGCAATTTCTTCATGTATCAGAAAGTGACAGACAAGTGCTATAAAACTTTGCATCATAATTTCAGCACATGATTAACTGGCTCAACTACAGCATTACTAGTCCAGTGTATTTTTAGTGTGTCCATTGTGGCTGCTTCTCCCCCTTGTTGTTGTTTTTGAAGGAACAATCTGCTGATGAGGAAGAAGCTGTAAATGTAAATGATCAAGACATGCACTGGCTTGCACTGAAGACCCCTGTGGTCGCTGTACTGACAACCAGAGCTTGAGTGAGAGTGCCAGGAACCAGAAACAGTATGGCCAGCTGGGACTGCAGCTCACTGCTGGCTACAAACAGCAGGACAATGGCAATGAATCATTGTTTCAAGTGTCCTTTGCTACTAAAGTTTTCAAGCAACTAGATACAAATGCAATAAATAAAAGTAATATAAGCAAAGCCTCGCTAAAGCCTCGTAACTAAATAGTTAAAATTTTCTAGGTGATCTGCATATAATAAAAATAACCATTAGGCCCTTTCAAAGCAGTATTAGCTTCAACATCCGTAAGTACTTAGAAAACTAATATTTTGCCATCATTAAAAAGATAAGCTAGGATATGTACAGCCATTAGTTTTAATGTGACATTTAGGCATCAGTTGTTTTCAGTTTAAAACTCCATTTTAAATTGGGATTTTTTATGTGAAGTCGCCTAATAAATTCTAGGGCTGTATCTTCCTGTGGTTCAGTGGTTGGGGACCAGTTCAGTCAACCAGATAAACATGTACTTAACTTTAAGGAGATGTGTAAGAGCTGCCAAGTTAACACACAGCTGTGTCCCAGGAGACCTCTTTTCATTAGATTAAAAGACCAGAAGATCGTGTTTGGGTGTGACATGCTGTAAAGTGAGCCTCCAGTTGTGTGCATTTCCTCTCATGTTGGCCTGGGGACGAGCCAGCAACAGCTGAGCAGTGTCATGCTTCACACAGTTTTACTATCCTGTTTCAAACTCATGTGGAGACATCCATTGCTTAGACCTTTAGTGGTGTGAGATTTTTTTATTTCTTGGCAATAATCTCACTCCAAAAGTGAGTGAGATTTTCCATAGCTCCAATTTTAGGTAAACATTCAAGTGACTTTAGAAAAACTCAGCAGAAGCCTTAGGATTTACCTTATGGGAGTTCATTATGGGGCATAAACTTTCTATTCCTTAGACTAAAGCACCCTGCCATATGTAATGATTTTGCTGGACGTGATGTTTACATAATATGCTTTGGAGTTCACAATGGAAAACATAGACATAGTGCATGTGGTTTGGGTTAAGACCATTCTGTAATTTATGATTGGAGATGTAGATGAGTATAATTTAAGCTAAAAGTCTGCAAGCTTTCTACTTGTACAGTGTGTTCTACAGAGGTTCCATCTTAAAAAAGCCATTTTAGGCTTGGTCTCTCCTTAAGCAATCTGGATTATAAATCTCTAAAGGTGGAATGGGAACAATTCTGCTGAAGAATT
The DNA here is from genome assembly GCA_013397155.1 of Irena cyanogastra. Lineage (NCBI taxonomy): Eukaryota > Metazoa > Chordata > Aves > Passeriformes > Irenidae > Irena > Irena cyanogastra. The sequence goes on along the minus strand of VWZV01009464.1, from coordinate 816,070 downwards.
CCTTCTGCTTCCTTTTTCTAACTTTATATTGAAGGAGTCATACAATTTATGTTGGGATAACACTTGAAATCCTCAACCCACAGACAGATGAATGCCAGGACAGTACTTTGGGAAATACTGTGCTACCTGCTTGTCTTATAGTCATGTCTCTGTATCTAGAGCTGCTCAGTGTCAGAGATTTCAAACCCAGTTAAATGATCCCTCTAGTTTTACCTGCTTCACTCTTTGTATTAAAACATCATGGAATAACTGGAAAATTAAACGTTTTAGGTTTCCACTATCTGAAAAATTCAAGTTTCCATGTTTGAATTTGGCCAAAGTTAGAAAAATCCATCCTAGTTTTCACAGAAGCTTTTGGATCCTTATGATTTGGCAGTAGTTTTATCATGCAGGAAACCAACTGCAGCAGCTCACAGAAATGCAACCTGCTGTTGAGCCTCAGAAGTTCTGGGTATAAAGACTTGTCTTCAACACTTAGACAGTAACTGTGCTGCTATGTGTTGAAGGTAAACACCTCTCTAAGAAGACACCACCAAGCTCAACTGCAGTATTTCACTTGAGACTACTCCAAGTGGTGCTACAGTCCAGTGGACAGTATTAAATAAGAAAGAAAAATAAAGTGTTCAAGAAAATGCCTTGTTAGGATAGAGATTTTGGAATACCAAAAATAATCTTGTTCCTGCTGTTGATGAAATTCTCTCAGCTATTTTGCATCTATAAAATGAATGTAAGTAGACCTGGGGGAGTCAGGCAGATCCTTTGATGGAGTGGTGCATGCCCTGAGGGCATCACATGTGTAAGGTAGAAAGCAACCCAATCACCCGTCTTCAGATCCATAATCCTAAATATACTCTACTTTCTGAAAGCTATTTTGTATTTATGAGTTCCCACATTAATACTATGGGTTTTCTGGGTGTAGTTTCCCAACAGACATCTCTCATATATTGGTAAGAGGGAACAATAGCAGCAGATCACTCAAGCAGATCGTCTCTTTATCTGAATGTCCATTCCATTTCATGCAGCTACTAGAATAAATTACTAGTCCATGTGAATAGGAAACTTTTCCCTCCTTTCACGAGATTGTAGTCAAAGTGTGGTTACTACTGTTTTTCATTTATTTTAAAGGCACAGTATGAAAAAAAAGGCTCCAAACCCTAATTATAAAGGCAAAAAAAAGATGTTTTACACTAGGTGGAAGTCATTGCTGCTTTTTAGAACTTCCTCTGTAAGAAGTCTCTTTCATTCCAGTAGATGGCATGCACTCTTCAAAGCTTGCTGTGTGCAATCACAAATGCTGCTCCAAGGAGCAAGTGGAGCTCTCTTTTTAAACTGTATCCCAAGTGATTCTGTTACGCTACATGTGATTTCTATAACCTCTTTAACATACTACAGGGACTTAGTATGTCTTCAAAACTAAGTTTCTTCACTTTTTCAGGGCCCAGCCCAGGAAATTTTTGTTGAGATGTTTTTCAAGAACATGAGTAGTTTGGCCAAAGCAATTTTGTTGGAGAAATAGTTGTGATGAAAACAATCTGAATGTCTGGCTATCACAAAAGTGTAGTGGCATTGAAAGAGAAGCAGCCATTCTAGGTAGGAAAAGCTGAAAAAATAAAAGAAATAAGAGAAAAGAATGGCAAGCAGTTTCTTGAATGGGATGCATTTTAAGCTAAATATGTCATATGGTGCAAGAAAAAGCTTAAAACGTCTTTTTTTTTTTTTTCACCCAGTGAGGTAATACTGTACTGGTGAACAAATACAATCTATTTATAATGTTATCCCATGAGACTTCTGCACTTTCGTAGAGGTTTCTGGCACTCAGAGATTGCAGTAGTAAATTACTAGCTTTATAGTTGTATCAGATTTTGGAGAACAGCTGAGAAAGACCATTATCTGTACTCAGAGGAGAACTAATATCCATTAGGGTACATAGGAGCAAATTGGGACTTTGAGTTTTCATACACTAATTCAAATTCTGACATTTTCTGCATAGAAGTTCGACTGTTTTCTTGTAAGCTTCTTAGTAGTTGCTTTTGTGTAGTTTCTGACTCTATCCACAACAATTTCTGGAAGAGAGCTTTTCCCCACAGGAAGCACTGAGGAATGTTTTCAAACAGAATTAGTACTGGATGCACTAATGCTGGCTCATTGACAAACATCACATGGAAATGAATGCATTTTTTAGTGCATTTTTGGTTGCTTTTATTATCTGAAGCCTTGTCAAACTTGTATCTACCTGTGCACTTTGCAGGGTTTAGAGGAAAATATTGAAATGTAAAGGTCAGCTGTCTCAGACCTTTGCCACTGGCTGTTGGAGAGTAGCTCTGATGGTTGGGTTTTTTAATCTTGATTTTTCTAGTCTTCTGATTAAATGTGCATAGCAAACCTAGCACTATTCAGTCACTTCTCAGAAAACATGAAGCTTTTAGTACTTTGAGAAGCAATTTGTTGGATATTTAGCTTCTAAAACATATTGGAAAATAAATACAAAGTTTTGGTGTGAGAGAGAACTTCTGTTTGCAGGTTAAAGCAGTAACACCTCTGGTCACTGTTTTTAGCTGGAAAATACTTTGGAACTGTTTTGAAATCACTTGGAGTTTTACAGCACAGCATGAATAAGACTCCTGAGGCATTAGATGGGTAGGTAGGCATTTTTGTGCTGCTATGAAAACTATAGGGATTTTTCAAAGTAGATAACAAGAACAGTCATGATGGGATGGCCATAGAGGGTTTTCCTAATTTTTTGTGTTTTTTCTTCTCATTAATACGTATAATACTTCTAAAATAAATAGTTAATGCACAGATTTGGTGAGAAAATAAACTCAGCAATTGAGATTGCATCCTTTTATCCCTAATGATGTCTAGATGAATGGTAATAACTGTTCAGATTTAGTTAAGACTTGCTTAGTTGTAGAGTTCTGATGCACTAATTCAGCCATGGTGGGGAGGAGGCAGTTACATGGCCACTAGAAACCTGTTCTGTGTGAGTGATGTGGTCAAAAATCACTGGTGTAGCCACCCCCAGTCACAAACCTGTGACAATTTACTTCAGGAAAAAAAGTGTTTCAAGAGCCATTACTCAAGAAATAAATTCATAGGAGAAACTGCATTTTGTTTCCCCTTGCCATGACAAATTAATTCTTACTGTCTATCTCAATCAGAGCTCCTTGATCAGTCTCTCTTTTCTGTGGACTATTCTGAATTATACAAAACGCCCCACTTTTCTACTCCTTTTTGTGCCTAGCCAGCATGTCTAGGAGCTGCTACATTTCTGGTCTTCTCACATTCTCCCTGGCTTAATCTGTGTTCAGTGCCCTTGAAAACTATGGTAATCCCCAGTAATTTCATAGCCCTTTTCTTTGTGCTGCCTGGCACACCCCAAGTGGAAGCAAATGCAAGGTCATGATTTTACTTGTTTCAGTGTTTCTGAGGCTGTAAGGAAATAAGTTTTTGCACAAAGCACACTCCTATTATATAATTTGCCATTATGATAATAATATGATTCATTCTTAATTCTTCATCTCAGCCTCAGTACATAATTCTTGGTAATCAAGCATGCACAGTCCCAGGTTGTTACACCACTATGAAGCCCTGTCAGCAAATTGGAGGATATTCCACATGTGAATTATCACATAAATAAATGATCATCTTTATGGTAGGTGTTATACTGTCCGGTCTAAACCACACTTTCTTGCTTTAGACTGAATAATGCATAGAATAGAATCCCTGGAGATAGAAATGCACCTCATTTATTCCAAACAAGAAGCAAACTGGTGGCCCTTCTTGCATATAGAACTGATATCCCCCTGAAGTCTGAAATACAGAATAAATCTGAATCTTGCCAAGGACTGTGGAAGCCTACAAGGACACTTGTCTGTGTGAGGTCTGAATAACTACATTAGCTTTGTTTTTAGAAACTGCAGCTTAATCTTTTTCCATCAGGCTTTGTCATGACATTAATCAGAAAGTCAGTTAACTCATACACTCCAGTACACACTCTCTTTGAGGTGTTCAAGTCAGGTTTCATAGGATTAGGTAGGAGATGCCTGAAGGCAATGCTCTCAGGGTCCTGAGGCATCACAGGGCTGCCACGTGGAAGGACACCTGTAAAGCTTCCCATGGCTCCCTTGCATCACACCCACCATGCAGTGAGCACACAGGTGGTGTTACACATCTCCCCTTTTGCCACTTACTGCAGAAATCTCTCTCTCTCATCGCTTCTAGCACCTAGGTGTTATCCTGGTTGCTTTATCCCTATCTACCTGACACTTCCAAGGAGTTTCTAGGTATGGAGGTACACACATGCCTGTATAAAATACATTTATCTTCTTTCTAACAAAATCCATGTGATTCCATGTGATCTGTTGGCTTCATGTGGTTTATGGTGCAGGGTTCCATGAAAAGTGAACTTTAGTTCATGATCTCTCCATAGAGACTAATATTCTTTTCCACACAACATGCTATGAAATGCTCCACGAAATCTAAGCTGCAAGTCAATAAGAAAAATTGAGCATAGGAAAAGGCATTATCCATACATTGTGGTCTGTCTAAAAAGATTGAAAAGCCATGTATGTGGCCATACACAGGATGTGTGATTATGAATAGAAAATAATTCCTGCGTGGCAGATCCATCATCTTTACCTCTCTTATTATTCAGATGTATTGCTGCAGCCTAGTTAATAAATAAGTTAATACATTAGTCAGTCAGACATAAAGAAACCTTGAGGGGGGAAAAATGTCTCTGTTCCACAGTGATATATATTTGTGAAAAGACCTGGATAAATATGGAAAAAGGGATCACACACTTGTAAAAAAATTGTGTGATGTTATACTTCATTTTCCTTTGCTCAGGTATAGACTACTCTCTCTCTACAGGAGAATTAAGCTTTCCGAGCCAGATCTAAAAGCTGGAGAAGCTCTTAAAGGAAGCATTCAATGAGTAGATTGAATGTAGCATTCAATGAGTAGATTAATGAGATTTCATGACTATTTTAATAGGGCTTTAAAAGCACAAACAAATGTAGCATAAATTTAAAGATTGCAAACTCAGGTTAATCATGAAGAGTTGTTTTCTTAAATGATCTCATAAAACAATACTTTAAAAATTCAAAAGAAAGAGATGTAACTGATAACTAAATCAGAGCAAGGAGTCAGGTCACACAGACCACTGTTCTTCTCAGGTTCTGTAAGGATGCTGCTGATCAGCTATTTGAATATATAACTGGAGCATCCTAGAACTATTTAGGTTGGGAAAGGCCTTTAAGATCATTGAGTCCAACTGTTAAACCTTCATTGCCAACTCCCCCACCAAACCTTGTTTCTGAGTACCACATCTACACTACCTAACTCCAGGGATGGTGGCTCAGCCACTTCCCTGGGCAGCCCATTCCAATGCTTTTTGGTGAGGAAAGTCTTCCAGAAGTTTGATCCAAACCTCCACTGGTGAAACAGGAGGCCATTTTAATTGTTTTATCCATAGTTGCCTGGGAGAAGAGGCCAACCCCCACCTGGCTACAGCCTCCTTTCAGGCAGTTCTGGGGAGTGCTAAGGTCACCCCTGAGCCTCCTTTTCTGCAGGCTAAGCAATCCCAGCTCCCTCAGCCTCTCCTCACAGGACTTGTGCTCCAGACCCTTCCCCAGCTCCATTGCCCTTCTCTGGACACATTCCAGCATCTCAATGTCTTTCTTGTAGTGAGAGGCCTGAAACTGAACACTGGGTTCAAGTAATCAGTACTGAGTTCAGGGGGGCGATCACTGCCCTGGTCCTTTGGCCACACTATTGCTGATCCAGGCCAGGATGCCATTGGCCTTCTTGGCCACCTGGGCACATACTTGGCCACACCCAGGCTCAAGTTCAGCTGCTGTTCACCAGCACCTCCTGGTCCTTTCTGCTGGGCAGTTTCCCAGCCACTCACCCCCAGCCTGTCCTACTGTCTGTGATCCAAGGGGAGGCCCCAGCACTTTGTCTTGTTGAACCTCATGCAGTTGGTTTGGCCCTTTGATCCCCCTGCAGAGCCTTCCTGCCCTCCAGCAGATCAGCACTCCTACCCAGCCTGGTGTCATTTGTGAACTGACTGAGACAATACTCATCCAGATCATTGAGAAAGATATTAAACAGGACTGGCTTCAGCACTGAGCCTTGGGGAACACTGCTGGTGACTGGCCTCAGCTGGATTTAACTCCAGTCGTCTCTGGGCCAGCCATCCAGGCAGTTTTTAACCCAGCAAACAGTGCACCCCTTCCAGCCATGAGCAGCCAGCTTCTCCAGGAGGATGCTGTGGGAAATGGTGTCAAAAATTTTACTTAAGTGCATGTAGATGACATCCACAGCCTTTCTTTCATCCACGGACTTGGTCACCTTGTCATAGAAGGAGATCAGGTTGGTCAAGCAGGACCTGCCTTTCATAAGACCATGCTGGCTGGGCCTGATCCCCTGGCTGTTCAGATATGCTTGTGATTATACTCTCTCGTATGATTATATTAAACTCACAGAATGTACAATAGGTGCTAACTCAGAAGAAACAGCATGGCTGTAAATTGTTCCAGGGAGAAAAGTTCTTTTTCCTGCCACAAAAAGGTAAGTCATGCTTCAGGGTGTTGCTTGTAATACCAGTCCCTAGGCCAAATCATGCTCCATAGTAAATGTCCACTCAGAATTCATTAATGTCTCACAAATAAGAAGAAAAAAACCTACACAATGCAGTTTAAATTCAATAGAAAGGCTTAGCAGCAGCAAGCAGTTTACAACCCTTGTTAATGCAGACTCTCTTGCAGACTGAAGCTTATGTTACTCTTGTTTGTAGAAGTGTTGTGTGTGTGGTTTTGCACTTTTTTTTATTTTTGTGCAGAAGCTGAGACCTGACCAGATTATTTTACTGATATATAATGCAACATTTAACAACTGAACATAGCAGGAGTGATGCCAAAGCTAATGTGTGTTTTCCACAATAAAAATATTTCAGCTGTTTCACCTGCATGGCTTGTCATATTTTGGCTCTATATGCTGAGCTTTACCAGTTCCAGTGTGGTTTGAAAAATATATCTAATGTAAGAAATGAAACCCCCAAACTATAGCACATGGCATGGCACAGCGGAATGATAGAGTCCCAGACTGTCTCCCTAAAGAAGCTCAGCAGCTGTTGTGATGTAATTAACTTAAGCATCAGAAAACACTATTTGAACTCAAACTAGAAGTTTCTGGGTGAGCACATGCTTGAGTCCTAATTTCACAGGAGTTGTGGCAAACAGTTTGGACTCCTTCCATCCAGCTAGTGAAATCCCTTTTGTTCTGGTGATGTTCCATAAGTTTTTCTAGTCACTTGTCTTTTATCTAGCAACCAGATCAACCTTTCCTACATATGAGACAGGAGTAAACTGATTATTGGGTGGAGCAGATCCATACTCCTTCTCCTTGTCATGAACACAACATGTAATCCTTAATAATTAATGTCTCTCCAGGGAGAGAGGGAGAGATTAGCTGCTGGCAAATATTCTTCAGGGCATATTAAGCTATTTACTCCCATGCAATCCCACTGATTGCTAGGAGGAGCTCTGTCAGTGAGGAATCACGAAGGTTGCTGTACACCATCTCCATCAGACCACTTTTGCCATGGCTTTTCAGCTCCAATTACATTTGAACCACTTGTCTAAGTACTGTGGAATTGGCAAGATGAGATTTGCAGTCCGTTCACTTTTTATTCTGAGGTCAAAAAAGCTGATCCAACCTTCTATGCCTCCTCTTGTTTTCTTCTTTCCTTAAGGAGAACAGTCCTTCTAGGAACAATTGGACTTTTGTAGCTGCTGTTTACTCATTGCTTCAGAAGAGACCAGTGCTTGGTTTGACAACAAACAGGTAGCTCAAGAGAAGTTCTTAAACCCTGATCTTAAGCCTGTCTGTCCAAGGTTGTTTTCTCAAGAACAGCTCTTGCTACCTCAATTGAAGTAATTGCTACAAAACAAAGCAGACTTTTGTACTGAGAATACTTGCTTGATTAATTGACAGAGCTGAAACACCTCGAACAAAATAAACATGGTCTCTGTTAATTTACCTTGTCCCCAGCATCTTTTTTCACTAGCCTTGTTATGGTCTTAGCCTAAATTTTTCATTTAAATGAAAGACTATTTTTTCCCCTGTAGCCTGTAATCTAGGTTTATGCCAAGATGGGGGAGTATTTGGGAGATGGAGAGTTCTTTCACTGTAACTGACTGAAAATAAAAGGGCATTGTCAATGAAACACTGTGTAAATCATTAACCCTTAACTTTTGTGAGGAAAGGAGTTACATTTGGTAGCAAGGGAAAAGCAAACAGCCCCCCCAGCCTTTTAGTTCTAGAAGCTTCAGTGTGAATACAAGAAAGAAAGAAGAAGTTGAAGAGATACAGAGAGCAGACTATCCCAGAGGGAACTGAGAGAAAACCTAAGGAAAATGCTTTAGGAGGCAATAGGAACAAAAAAATACCAGGGACTTTAGTTCTTTAATAAATGATTTTCCTGCATTTTGGCACATTATATGTAGCAATCAGCAAGAGAAACAGACTACAGCCTAAAAAGTGCAGATAAATAGATTATCTCATATGGCACTGTATATCTTACATGCAAAACTATCTGTAAATATTTAGATAATGTCAATTCAAATGTTTATGGACAGATTCTTTTTCTTGTGTGCATTGTGAAGATGATGGACAGTAGCTAACTTCTGGATTATTCAGGCAAGAGATTGTTTATTTGCTTAAAAGGGACTAAAATTGAAGTGTTATTCTGATACTATTCTATTCTATTCTATTCTATTCTATTCTATTCTATTCTATTCTGTTATTCTGATACTATTCTAAGTTCTATTAGTGTACTTATGTATCACCTTGTCAGGGTAAAGCATATTTGAAATCAGTGAAGATACAGATTGTTAATTTTCTGACAGTTCTGTTCTCTAAGGTGAATAAAAATCAAATCTCCTGGGTTCAAAAAAGTTGCTCTCTTTTCTAGGGAAAAGTTCTGCCTCAAAAGGGAGAAGAGTAGGTGACAGAGCTAAACAGAACATCCTGCTAAATTATTCAAAAGCTACAACGTGTGTCTAGCTCTTGGTATGTGCTGTTTGGTATGATCTGCTGTTTCATGTGACTACTTGACTACTTATTTTGCAATACTTGGTTCATTTTTCATAAATCCTGTCAATATTATTAAGCATCTGTAGTTAGCAGTAGATATTATCATCTTTGAAGGTCTCAGTACTTATGAGTTCTCTGTGGGCCTGTTTTGGAGCTTAGCTGTTTGACTGTTTGTCATAACGACATAAGAAAATAATGAGCAGAATTAGTTTATGTCTTTAAGTTCTGGCCTCAGTGGAGTTAGACTAAAAGATGTTTTGGTCGGATGGGTTTCAGATAAGCATTCAGGATGGGCCCTTTGTTTGAATCACCATAGAAGCTCAGCACAATGGAACAATGATTTATTTAACTAAGGTAATAATTTGCATGTTTGAGAGATCACAGCTGCTAAAATGCATTCTTCACTATTTTTTGATACTTACTTATGTACGGAGGTACCATTAACACTGAGATTAAATTAAGGGTGTTCAGATGTGTAGGAGGGCCTCTGGTTGTTGGTACACTTCTGGCTTTGTACTTGAGTACAGTACTGCCCATGAACTGTAGTCAAGCTCCACTCCATCATGCATTCCTTTTTTTGTATCAGCATGAAAATGTAAAGCAGAAGAAAGCCTTATACATGTTTAAATCCCCCCTCTGAATGCTTTAACATGGCTCTGTGGCCTTCAGGGCATGAAGAAAGCTGTGCATGTGAGCATGTAGTGCCAGTGAGAGAGGGCAGAGGAGTAGAACAGATCCAGGGGGATCTGGTTCATCAGGGCTCGTACTCTGCCCTGACTTACATCTGTGCATCTTCCATTGGCTTCAATAGGCACTCCTTGCAGTTATCTCATCATGTGACTGCAGGTTTCAGGTGCAAAAATTCTGCATTCTTCTGGAGCTAAGTAGCATTTACAAGATGCAAATAGAGGCACAAAACCAGCACAAGGAAGATGTCTCAGTCCATAAGACAAAAATTAATTTCCGTGACCCTGAGATAAACAGATTTTCCTCTTCTAGTAATTGGATAGAAAAATTCTATTGCAAAATTCAGATTTTGTCATGTGCTATACAAGAAGCTTCTCTTGTCCTTCACAGAAGGTTTGTATTTCACTATTTTTTCTCCTCCTCTCCTCCCACAACATAGTCAAAAGCCCGGAACAATACTTCCTCTCTGGTCCAGTGATAAATATCTCATTGTTAAAAAGCAGTGCTAACTCCTTTATGGTACCATTTTTCATGTTCTGATATTCATCTGTCATCACTTTTTGTAACATGGGTGCAGAGTTAGTGTATTCTTCTACTGTGTTTTTTTCTCTAAAAACCCCATACTCATCAGAATTTCAGTCCATGCTGAAGGTTCACGTAAAATCTTGAAGAGATGGAGAGTGTAAAAAGTGGAAAAAGTTCCAGGAAACCAATCTAAGATTAGCCCAAAGTAAAATCATCAAGTACTTCTGTTTAGTGATCCATTTCAGTTCCACCCAATTATTTACTAGTGAGCAATACTCCACGGTTTTCTTTCGAATTAGTTTCAGCTGTCCATATTTCAGAGTTTCTGAGAAGTATATAATTAACCTGTAGTGAATAATAGGTCAGAACAAGTTATATATTCATGTTTGGAATGCAAGTGAAACTAGTTGTAATCTTCAGTTGCAAAGTTTGGATCCCAAGTTCCTTGGGGTTTTGGCGCATTTTCACCAGTGATTTCATGGCTTTGGGGCCCGTGTGCATGAAAACTGCAGACACTGTCTCATATTTCTTGTAATTCCTCAAGTTGTGCACATTATCCCCTGGCTAATCCTTGTGTATCTCTGATACTTGCATGGATAAGTCTTCAAGAAGTAGGCAAGCCTCACACTTGAGCTGTCAGAATGTGCACTGGTATTCTTTAGTATTTCACTGTCAGCAGCACATTTTGTTGTGACCACTGCTGTGAAATGTTTTTAAAATTTAAGACCATGCTGTACAACACTTGGAGAGGTTTTTCCCTTTAAAAAAAAGAAGGATTATTCGCTAATACATTTTTAAATGGTGCTATTTTTTAACCATCAAATGTATTGGAAAGAAATGCAATTTTAGTTTGAAAGGGAAAATTGTAGAAATATTTGCATCAAAATGACTGGATTCTTATTACAAGTCTATTAACTTTCTGTTGAAAATCTTTACAAAGACATCAAGCTGTACAATATAAAAAAAAAGTTTTGATTCATTGGGATTCATTGGGAATAGCTCAGTACTGAGAACACTGAAACTTCATCTATCTTTTCAGACCTGTTTGAAGTCTGTAAACCTCAGTCTACTGGTGTAGAGGAAGATTTTCTGAAATGTTGTCCTACTCTGGCATAAAATCAGATCTCAAAAAGTATCATTTTCTTGATAATAAAAATTTTTTCTTTACCTAGTTCTCATATTTACAAAGCCTTAACTTTTAGGGGAAATATTTGATTCATAGCAGTATTTTTACTGCTATGAATGATAGCATTAGTATTTTTGGTATTTTTAGTATTTTAGTTTTTTAGTATTTTTAGTATTTTTAGTATTTAAGTATTTTTTAGTATTTTTTTTCCAATACATTTTAACATTTTGTATATAAAAAGGGAGTCTATTGCTAACAATTTCTCAGCTATTGAGAAAATTAGAGGCACGACTTTTGCAGTCCTGCACTCGTGTGTATCACTTTCTATTGGTTTGCATGGCCTGCTTTTGGTAGCAGGGGAGGGAAAGGGGTGGCTTCTGTGAGAAGCTGCTGGAAACTTCCACCATGTCCCCCAGAGCCAATCCCTGGCAGCTCCAAAGGTGGATGTGCTGCTGACCAAGGCTGGGGCAATCAAGAATGGTGGTAATGCCTCTGTCATAACAAATTTAAGAAAAAAGGAAAAAACCTTATGGCACAGATATAACTGTGGCCAGAGAAGAGTGGGGTGAGAACATGTGAGAAGAGCAGCTCTGCTGACACCAAGGTCAGTGGAGAAGGAGGGGGAAGAGGTGCTCCAGCCACTGAGCTGAGATTCCTCTACAGCCAGTGTCGATGACCATGGTGAGGTCCTGCAGCCCATGGGGACCCATCAGGGTGCAGAGATCCACCTGCAGCCCATGGAGGAGCCCCATGCCAGAGCAGGTGGATGCCTGGGAGGAGGCTGTGAGGCCCGTGGAGAGAGGGGCCCTGTTCCCATGCTGAGGCAGCCTGTCCTTGGAGGACTGCACCGTGTAAGAGGGACCCACACTGCAACCCTTGGAGGGCCACTGTTGCTCATGGGAGAGACTCATGCTACAGCAGTTTTGGGAAGACTGTGTGCCTGGGGGAGGGACTCACGTTGCAGCAGTTTTGGCAGGATTGCTGCTCATGGGATGGAGCCACAGAGGAGAAGTTCACAGAGAGCTGTCTCCTGTGGGAGGGACGCCGTGGTGAAGCAGGGGAAGGACTCCTCTCCCTGAGCAGAGGGAGATGCCTCAGGTGATGAACTGAGCACAGCCCCCATGGCCTGTCTCCTTGCACCGCTGGGGTAGGAGGGAGGGGCAGCAGGAAGGCGTTCTTAAGGACTTACTTTGCTTCTCATTATCTTCCTCTTTGTTAGTAATAAATTGAACTCATATCCCCAAGTTGACTCTGTTTTTCCCATGATGGTATTTGATGAACGATTTCTCCCGGTCTGTATTTCAACCCACAAGCCCTTAGTTAAATTTTCTCTCCCCTGTCCAGCTGCAGAGGGGAGTGAGTGAGCAGCTTTGGTGGGTGCCTGGCATCCAGCCAGCATCAACCCACTGCACACTTCCTCAAATATAAACCAGAGTTAGTAAAAAAAGTTTTTCCTTTAAACACTGCCAATTAAATGAAACCAAAGGTTTTCTTGTGAAATGCATAGTTTTCTAACTAATTTTTAGTGGCAATTGTTCAAGTCTCATTATAACCAAGTTAAAAGTATTCTCTTGACCTCAGCATTCTGATTATATTAAAATAAAATGTTAATGTTGAAATTAAATGTTTTCAAAAGATTAAGCAAAATGTTATTTATGCTTTCTTTTGCAAAATAATCTTAATTTTTAACTATTATCCTCACTTGGACTTAAATAAGGTATTAAAATCTACATTTTCCTGCTAATAAAAGCTTTGTTCTTCAGCTGTCTCTTGTACTTAAGTAAACAGCCATGGTCTTTGGGGAAACGAAATTTTCTAGCTCCATACCAGTAGTTTAGTCCTAGAAGCATTTGCAATGTTATGTCCAGTGAATTAATTCTGATTGTATCTCTACCATTTGAGAAATAACTGCAAAAATACTGTGATGGCTACACCTTTAGAAGGACACACCACTGCCATTTCAGAGACTTCTTCAGAGCAGTAAATATGCAGTGTTTATGAAATGTGGGAGGTGGTGGAATATGCGTCAGATTCCCCAGTTATATATGATGGAAGTAATCCAGACTTTCCCTTTTGGCATCTTGTGCTATAACTTCTACTTGATTTTCACTTTTTATTCTAGTGCCAACAATATGCCTAAGCAAGTAGAAGTCCGGATGCATGAAAGTCATTTAAATCCAGTGGAGCACAGATCCAGGAACATATGTGTGCAGTTCTGCCAGTCCCTCCACAGGAATCTGCTCCTGACTCTTACTGTGTTTGGTAAGCTACCTCTACTGCTCTGGACACTCTGTGTGTATCTGCATTTGTTCCTGTGGCACCACAGCCCCTGTCTGTGGTCTTCAGCTGTTCCAGCTGAACAGCCAGAGAGCAGATAAGATGCCTGTGGGCACTGCTTGTGTAGTTCGGGTGGGCAGGGTATTCCTGACAAAACACAGAGCAAATCCACACCACTGAGGTATCTGGTTTGGAAAGGAGTATGATTTAAACCCCAAGGCCAGTCAGGTCAGTGTCATCCAGTAGAACGGAATGCGCTACACTTTTTTTCTCTCAGTGATTTGGGGGAAAAAAAAAAGACAGAAACTCTTCAAAATTTTCTTTTATCTCTCAGTTTACACTTCAGTGGTTTTAAGGTTTGTCTTCTCTCTCTGTAGCTGTAAGCCAGCACTCCATGATCTCATCCTGAATATTGCCTCTGGCTTTAGCAGCTTCCAAATACAGAACAGTTTGACATTTTATTGTGGTTCACTGGCTCTTTGCCTGTTTCTTCTTCACTGAAAGCCCAACAGCCATATGCAGCAAATTTGTAGACATACCCTTGTTATTGTTTAAAAAACCAGCTGCAACTGGTCTTGAGCTGCAAATTTCATCTCCATATTTTCAGCCTGCAAAACCCCATTCCTCTGAAGTGTTTGCTTTGAATCACCTTTCAAAGGTGTACCTGATGCTGTCCAAGAAAAAAGTTTTAAATACACACATATTTTTCATTGTATCAGAGAGTTACTTCATAGTTGCTGCGAATCACGACACAAGCTTTGCTATCAGGTTTTATTACACTTGGGTGGGCTTGGGATCAGGAAAAAAGGCATAGTGGATGTAAACATAAAATACCTGTCCACAAAGATCATGTTATGAAAGTAGACATGGCATTTTTCCCCTAATCTATGCTTTAATAGCCTCAATCCTGAGCAGGAGGTTTCATCACTTTATCCACATAAATGATGAAGGGTTTGTTTATTTGTGATTTGAGAACATCAGCACAAGGATGCAGAGCACCAAAAAAAGGAATAAGACAAGAGCCCAAAGAATCAAGTTTTCTTCAAAGATAGGTGCAGTATTCCACATCAGGCAGTTCCTTCCAATGCCCACCTGCTCCTATTTTTGTTCTGCTTCCAGGTGTTATCCTGGGTGCAGTGTGTGGGGGTCTTCTTCGCCTAGCAACACCTATTGACCCTGACATCATCATGCTAATAGCCTTCCCAGGAGATATACTTATGCGGATGCTAAAAATGCTGATCCTCCCTTTAATTATCTCCAGTTTAATCACAGGTAAGATCCATTAGCCATAAATACTTTAAGATGCTTTCTACAGGTATCACCTGGTTTGCTTTTTGTGATGTAGGAAGAATAATGGTGTGATCCTATCAGCATTTTGCAGTTGCAGTGAGTATTTCAGAGTAAATTTCTGAATAACTTGGTTTGCTTTAGTATATATATGCTCCAGTGAATTTATTTCTATACACATGCACATATGCTACCATCAGAAATTTCTTAATATGCTTTTTGCTCTAATTTCTGGACTGGGCCTTGCAAATAAAATGGTATGACACTAGTGAGCCTAGCCTTCTTGAAGGTGTGGTGTCACCCAGACTGTGACCAGTTTGCAGGAGTCAAGGGCAAAAGATCTCCTCTATCTCCTCAATGGCAGAGATGTCCTCCATTTTTCAAGGCTTCCTCTGCAATTAGATGGAGTTTTAAATGCTTCTCTCCAAATTATTAGCAGTAGACACTGCACACATAATAACTAGAGGGAGAAGCATCAGTAATCTGTCTTAAGGTGAGACTATCACAGGGATGAAAGTAGGCACCCATAGGTAGTCATTAAATGTTGAAAATTATAAAGGATTTTATTTTATAATTATTTAATTGGCTATTGAGTGTCAGTATATTTGCTTGTATCTTAAACACCTGCAGGACTGTCTGGATTAGATGCTAAAGCAAGTGGCCGCCTGGGGACAAGAGCCATGGTCTACTACATGTCCACCACTATTATTGCTGCTGTGCTGGGTGTGATCCTGGTTTTAGCCATCCATCCAGGGAATCCAAAACTCAAGAAACAGCTTGGTCAAGGGAAGAAAAATGATGAAGTATCTAGTCTGGATGCCTTCTTGGATTTGATCCGAAACTTGTTCCCTGAAAATCTGGTTCAGGCATGCTTTCAGCAGGTAAGTCCTTCTGCTCCTTGGTAATATACTTTACATCTTGTCAGGGTTGTCTGTAGTGTTAATGTCATTGTTTAGGTTAATCAGAGAAATGATGATGTAAAGAGGAATACAGGTCTAAAGTCTTGAGCAGGTAAATAGAACAACATTATTTATAGCTGCCTTGGTTTATGTTGTAGTTATTATTTAAATTAATGATTTTTAAAAATGTTTATTTTAATTTTGTTATTAATTAAACTTCAATTTTCTCCATGCTTTTCATACAGTATCCATGGTCATGAATGCTGGCTTGGTCTTTCACCCAGGTTGAATTTTGACTTGGCTGTTAATTACAGAGATGATGGTTCTGCAATGTCCTGTTTGGAATATATGGATGGTCATCATTCCAGCTCGTTGCCAAAAATGTACCCCAAAACCCAACCTCTCATAACCTTTATTGCTGTATTAGAGTCCAGATGAGGTGGAGATAATAGATCCAAAGGGCTGATGCACCTACAGGTGGCTCCATCTCACCAGGTTTGGAGCATGTTGGGAAGGAAGGATGCTTGCACGATGTGTTGCTTGCTCTGTAGGGAGTTAATTTTGTCTGAAAGCTTTTCATTTTAAAGTGCGTAATCAAAACACCTTGACTTTAAGAGGTAAAATATGCTTAAGCAATCTAAGCTGCTTTTCCCTCCAACTGAATGTTTGAAAGTAATGCATACAGGGTTTTTTGGGAGTTAGGTTGTTTGGTTTTTTTTGGTTGTTTTTTTTTTTTGATGTTACAGGATTTGTTGCCAAACCTGTTCTTAAGTGTTCCTGTGTTAAATTCTATGATAGCTGGTGCTGTGGTTATAGCCAAAGAAAAAAGTAACGAGAAGGCGGGGAAGGGAGAAGAGGCCGTGGGAGAGTGGAAGAATGGAGGGTGACCTAAACTGCCAAAAGGGTTTTTTTCTGTGCCAAAGGGCTTCACTTCTTATATGGACTTCCACATAAAAACATATAATCCTTGGAGATTTAGAGAGACAGCATTCTCAATATTTCCAAATCATCATGGGAATGTCAGTCATGTGGTCAAACTTTTGGTGGCTAAGCATCACATGTAATGTGAAATGTATTTTTGCAAAATTGAGTGAGGGAAAGCAGGGTGCTTATGGTTTTTTCTTCTTCTCTCTTGTATGAGCTGTGGAAGAGAGGAAAATTCTGTTTCTTGTCAGTTGAAAGTGGTCAAATATCTTGATAAAGGGGCAAAAAAGCAGAAAAAAAAATTAAGCTATCTGTGTCAGATAAGCTTTTTTAAAATGTTAGTATTATTTTTTCAGTGTGTGTAATATCAATGTTCCTTCACTAGTTATGGATCACTAATTTCACCGATTATTTTTAAAATAAAGAAAAGAAGAGCTTTTCGGCTTTTCAGTGTTTGACTGTAGCAGATTCCAGACTAATTTCTAGTGAAAACCTCTGCCACAAAGCCACATTTCATTTGTAAAGTGTGACTAGGTGGAACTTTTGCTTCTGTTAGCCCTTACCTCCTCTGTAAGGAGTTAGGCTTTACTTTTCTCTCTTTAGGAGGAAAATTGCCTGCTTTAATAGTGTCAGCATATATTTTCTTTCCTACATTCATACAGTCTTTCTCCATAGACACTCAGAGTTTCCAGGTAGCCTTAGGAGGATGAAATGTTTTGCAATAATCCTGCAAAGAGTGGTTCTGAAGGGTGAACAGTGTGGGGGGAGGTTTTCCTGCCTTCCATTGCCAGCAGGCAAAACCCAATGAAGAGGTTCATGTGCAGCTTTGGAACTGTTCATTTGGACTGTGAGCTACCATGAAATTTCAATATCTCCTGAATTTTCACATGGGCCACAAGAAAGTTTAAATTTATAATGAAAATTGCTATTCCAGCAGAAAAACCATGGGACCATCCATAAATATGACTGTGACATTTAAATGTTTTTTTAGTCTCAGATGTGGTCAGGATATAAGCTTTATGTGAGACTTAGCATTTTTAGAGACTGTAGCCTTGTGCAAAGGACTGCTGAGGACCTTTAACTTAAGTGACTGTAGTGGAGTTTGTGAATGTGAAGAGTCTAATATTTTAATTGCTGTTACTCAGTTCTTACATTCTGAATACCTCACATAAAAAAGTACTGTGTTGACAAAATCCCTCAGATAAAATTTAACTCTGAAAAAAAGTAGGTCTGCAAGAATGTTAGGTGGTTTCAGGACAACTGAAGAATTTCTCATGCAAAGCTATGTAGGTTTTCAGTCTATATCCCCCTCTCCAGATTTAGGCAGCAGGTTTTAGAAGGAGAGATGTTAGATATTTTAAAACCATAAGGCTTTAAACCATATGGATCAAATCTGGATCATCATCCATAGTACTACAATGTCCATGTCAACAAGAAAGAGGTGCAAATGTTCTTTGAGAAGCTAATGCATAGTTTCTGTTATCTTGCTAAGTGTTTCTAGGAGCAAGGGGAGTGGGGAGCAGGTGAGAAAACATGGCAAGCCAGTCACAGCTTCCAAACTGTTTTACCTCTCCCAGGACCATGAAGAGGCAGAAAAAGGGTCAAGGTGTGAAGTGGGAGGAAAACATCCCTTCTGAAAGAAGCAAATCACAGATCTCTCTTTTTCCACTCCCTCCTCCCTTTTTTCCTAGCTGTAACCTCAATTTCACTTCTCCTACCACTCCTTCCCAGCTTTTCCTTTACCCTGACTTTCATGTGCCAGGAGGAGGTCCAAATGCAGTCAGAAGCTGATGCCTTCTTTTGGGTTTTTTTTAAGGTGGTCATATTTGTATCTGGCAGCATTGGTAATTCTTCTGTTATCTATCCCCCACAATCTTTTAATTAGAGAGCTCAGGGCACAGTGTATATTCCATTCTGAGCTCTTGCAGTCAAGAGCTCAAAAGCTGTAAATGTTGGAAATGTCCTGAATTTTTAGTTCAAGTTAACCATTAAACTGGGATGACTTGAGATGGACAGACCATCCTGAATAACAAGCCTTACTGCAGAGTTGCTGCCGTGACTGATCTTAGAGGCACTTGGCTTTTGGTGCTAAACAAGTGTTATCAGCCTGTAACACACAGTCTGGGAAGCACCCTTTGTGTACTGCCTGTCCAAAGGGACTACCTATCTGTAAAATGTTTCACTGTAGTGATAAAAAAACACGCATTTGCCATACTTTCACACTACAGTCATCAGGAAGATCAGCAGTACTTTTTATTTTTCAACAGTTTCAAGTGCTACACTTAGTTTTGGAAGAAGGGTTTAAAGGCAGTGGAATGCATGTCCAATCCTCTAAAAATATAGTTCCCTGGAATTTCAAGTGAAGACTTAATTATAAATTCCTTATCTAGCATATGGATGCATTCATTCCATTCTTATCTTCCCTTTTTATTGCCTTCAGATCCAAACTGTCACCAAGAAAGTGCTGGTGCCACTCCCCGTTGAAGAGCCACCTAATGTCACTGATTCTGCCATTGCTATGGTGAATGAGACAGCACCACCTGAAGCCCAAATGGTCATTAAGAAGGGACTTGAATTTAAGGATGGCATGAATGTCCTGGGTAAGAAAATTTTCTGCCTGTTAAATATGTGCATCATATGTATATCACAGCTTTTTGCTGTGGCTAGCTAGTCAGTGTTGTGTGAGCTGGTCTTCAGTACACATTTAGTCTCTCTAGATAATCACCAAATGTTATCACCTACTGGCTGTCCATTGATCTCTGAGCTATCACAGAAATCAGCAGGTGAATTGTTCTGGATTGGCAGCTTTGTGGTTATGAATTGGAGGAGTACAGTGGCAAAGCATGTAGGAGGTACCCAAAATATCCTTTCATCCTAGAAGAAGCTGACCTAGGCTAATATTAACGCATATTGGCAAAACAGTGTGGGGGAGAGCTTCAAGAGGCAGTGCTTCACACACCCCCTGACGGATCTAAGCTGTTTCCAGTGGGTGTCTCGGGTGTGCTGAACTAATTTGGCTTGAGGCAGAGCCTGAAGTGAGAGGTGGAGTGTGAACCACACCACCCAAGAAAATTCCCAGAAAGGTTTGACACATTTCTGAGTCACAACTCCCTCCTCCTTTCATCTTGGCTGCTGACCTTTACTAGCTGCAATTGCCATCATGCCATCTTGTCTGGACAAGCCAGCAAGTGGAGGTGGTAGGAAAACTGCCTATCTCCCACCCTTTCCTGGAGCAACTGTTCAGTCTGGGATGGGGGCACACGAGAAACAAACGGCTTCCACACCACTTCTATTTTCTCTTCTGTGTCTAGAGTCCCTGTTTTGTCATTTGAGAGAGGAGTGCCCCTCCTTCGGCTCCTTCCTTTCTGCATGTGGGTGAAGTCAGTCACAGATTAGCTCTCAGTTTGTAGCCTCACACCTACGCTGGAAGATGCTCTGTGACAGCACGTCCACAAGGCTGAGGCTGACACCTCTATGTCTATAGGTGTTGTCCTCAAAGTGGGACAGTATGTTGGGGTGCCTAATCCCCTGCTTTCTCTCGCCACTGGGCCATAATCTTTGAAGGGCAAATGGCCTCTTACAACTGCTGAACAGCTCTTGCTGACACAGTGTCTGCTGTCTGCAGACCTTCCTGAGGTGTTGGTGAGTTGGTTGGCTGCTTTGCTTAGATATAGGGGAGATGATAGCATCTATAAGCTGGTTTTGGTTTTCTGTGAAGCAGCCTGCTCTACAAGAGTCCTGTATCCTGCCTGCCTTCATTGCTCTCGTCCCATTCAGCATCTGTGGGCAGAGGAGCCACTTTCAGAGCTGCAAGTTGGCATTTTGCACCAGGCATGAGGCAGCAGCTCGTTGCCAATGCTGTTTACCCTCACCTGTTTTTTTTTTCTCCTGGAATTCTGCTTATGCATTAAAGTGAAACAGTTGTTCTGACGTGAGACATGCATTGCATTTAATGCTGGGCTTGTTTTGTGTAGGCTCTGTCATGGATAGGAAAAGATCTAGAAGACTGAATACAATTCCTACAGAAAAGAAATGCACAGTTTAGCTGGGCAATTTGCTGTGGTGTTTTGACCAATGACTCTCAAATGTTCTTGAGTTTTTTGGGTTGGTTTGGTGTGGGTTTGATTTTGAATGAAGAAATGAAAATGTGGGAATTGCCATCCAGTTTGGATAAGCTGTACAAGCCAGGCAAATTTCTGCAAATAGAAACCAATCTGACTCTCATGACTAACATCACAGCTCATTTGGAATTAATGAACAAAACTACCTATTAACATTTTCTAATGCAGATTCTGAATTCCAGGAAGTAACTTGGTCTTTGAAAAGCTTTTCATCATTTCTCTACGCTCTGCAGCACACAAACATGTGCTTCACTTCCCTATTCAAGTGACTCAACAAAGATAGCTTGGTTCTAAAGAATGACTTTGTATACAGGAAATTGGATTTAAAAAAAAAAGAAGAAAAAAATCTGGTTGCTAAACCCAGTGTGAGGATAGGGGACAGCCTGTCTTGTCCTAGGGTATTGGCAGCTCATATTCCCTTATCTTGAATGTTTTTGTGTCCCAATAAGTTTTTTCCATAGGAATTTCCCAGATGAGTTTACACATTTGTTAAATATTGGACTAATATCATGACTGAAAATTTAGCCTGAAAGAATGGCTGAAGATTCAAACCATCTGTCAGTATCAGTTAATAATCCAACTCTGGACACTGAAAGTATCTGGATGCATTGAAGAAACAGCTCCAAAGTAATCCATGACAGATGTATCAGTTGTTTTTTCACACTGATAGTCCAATACTCCAGATATTCACACCTTTGAATTTACATTTAGGAGCCAAATGTTACCCATTTTGAATGCTGCAATTTTGTATCAACTGATAGCCTTTTCAGTGAGGTTAGTCTGCTTATTGGGAGTTCTGTGGTTAAGTGCAACACCCACCTTCTCCTCCCACCTCTACCTTCTTCATTTAACAGGAATACTTCTGGCCTAAAAAAATTCTAGGGCTACTTTGCCTTTCCCTGCACTCCAGGACTTATTGGTCTGTCAAGGCACTTTTGTAAAGCCTGAGAAAATTCCTCTTGGTTTCTAGCAACTGGTTTAACAACAGAGTTAAAGTGCAGCACTGACTTACCTTTCCCATTTGCCAGGGCTCGTGAGGTTTCTAATCGCTGAATGGCACTGAGAAGATCACTGTATTTTTTGATGATCAGATCAATACAGGAAAAATACCCAACAAAACTGTAATTGGGCTGTGAAATTGGCATTTAGTAAAACATTGAAGAATCGAAGTTTTGATCATGGTAGTTGAGCATGAGTACATACTAAGAAGTCCCAAGACATGTAATACCCTATAGTTCTGAAATCCTGAGCAACGTGCTCTAGGATGGCCCTGCTTGAGCACTGAGGCTGGACCAGAAGACCCACTGTGGTCCCTTCTAAGTTTACCTAAACTGTGATTCTATGCTTCTG
This sequence comes from Irena cyanogastra, assembly GCA_013397155.1. Lineage (NCBI taxonomy): Eukaryota > Metazoa > Chordata > Aves > Passeriformes > Irenidae > Irena > Irena cyanogastra. Next base: position 793,775 of record VWZV01009464.1, on the reverse strand, counting down.
TGAAACCTGGATTTGCAGGTAGCATCAAGACATTGACTGAGTGCAAATCTTCCTAAAAGCCTTCTTTTTGTCTTGCAATTTTTCTCAATAGGTTTGATAGGATTCTTTATTGCTTTTGGCATTGCTATGGGGAAAATGGGAGAACAGGCCAAGATGATGGTGGATTTCTTCAACATCCTGAATGAGATTGTAATGAAGTTAGTAACCATGATCATGTGGTAAGTTTGTAGTTTTAACTCACAGAACAAAAAAGTAATTTTTAAAAAGTCCTTATAAAACCTCAATATAGTGATGCCAGTTTGTTAGTAAACAGTGTAATTAAACAGTTGACTTTCTAAAGCCTTGAAAGGTATATTAGAACCACAGCAGCACTATTTCTATTTGGTGAGGATTATTTAGGACCCAGTTTGAAACATTTCTGAAGAGGTTCTGTTCTTTGTGTGCTGAAATACAACACATGCATGTGCCAGCAAAGGCCTTCAAATGCCACATTGACTATGGAAGTTCATTATATAGAACACCTAAGCAAGCAAGAATGGCCCACATAAGAATATCCCAATCTTCCTGGGAGGTTAGCATAATCCCAGGGTATTACTTAGGAGGTATAATTACAAAAAAGCCTGTAGACACACTTTATTCATGGTCTTCATTAGTAAAAATGCTTTACCATCAAATAAAATTCCAGTAGTTTTCTGTGATGTGTAATCCTTTCACTCAGAGTTTCTGCAGAATGTGTCTTACAATCTTGCTAAAATGGGGTCACTGGAAGATATCTGCCCTGGTTTTGAAGTATACCCATTTGTACTAATGGGGCCTGACTTGCCTTTAAGGAACTGACTTTACCCAATTAAGTCTGAGCCCTTGTTTACACTTCTGAAAGGGGGCTCTCTCTGACTCTTTTTTTTTTTTTTGGATGTGTTTCTTCTGAGTGCTTCCCCAGAGCTATTTGTGTGCCAAGCGTGGCCATCTCACATAAAGCCAGTTTTCTAGAACATAAAGATGCATTGCTACGTTTGGCACTGACCTACTGTGTTTCCTAGGTCTTTGAGAGCAGAAATACAGCACACATAACACTCCAACATAACACACATATCGTGGCTCATTGCTGCCTGGCATTCCCTGGTGTCCCTGGCAGCGATGTCTTGGGTTAGAAGACTGCCCTGTTCTCTAGAGCTTGATAGACACAGTGTGCAGGAAAGGGAGCAGGGTGCCTGAAGCACAGGTCACCAGCACCATCAGGGTTTCAGAGGGACACTGTTAGGCAGGAGTGATGCAGACAGTAACAACAGTGTGGGAATATGCAGTATAACAGAACTTGAAGCAATGACCTTGCATTGCTGTTATGCTTCTGATTTTCTGTAGATGATCTTGCTGCATAAAAGCAAAGTTGTTTTTATTCACAAAGATTTCAATATTTACTCAATCTCCACTCCTTAGAGAGATGGTTACTATACTGCCATAACCCTCCAGGAACTAGAATTTACTCTTACTTAGCACCATTTCGTAGACCCAAGACCGTGCCTACAATATAAACATTCTCTAGTAGTCAGTGTTGCAACAGCAGGGAATCTTTCAAGTTTCAAGAAATTCACTGTAAATATTTATTTTTATTGATGTCATTTTTATTTCTATTCTCATGAAAAAAGGAAATTGATGTTGAGAATTCCTTTTTTTCATCTCTGTTTAGAATTTTTGAAGATTTGTTGAGGCCAGAAGCAAGGGGGTTTTAGTGTGTGTTTATAAAGAAAAAAGCACTTCCTTATGCAGAGTTACATTTTGTTTGGTTTATGATTGCTCAGCACAGACATCTGCAACTCCCATGGCACCTACAGATTCTCAGGAGCACAGCATTGCTACACAAGCATAAAACAAAACAGACATCTGGCTCTGACAACATGTAACTGTCTATAAGAGCTGTATTTTGTCAAGTTCATTGAATCGTGGTGTTTTATGATAACTGGTAAAACAGCTGGCCTTGCATTTGAAGTGATTGAAGGCTTCCAGGCCTTGGGCATATTGCTTGAGAAACCATGAGATGTTCTAACAAAAACCAGGAAGCATTTTTATTCTGAAAGTCAGTTTCCTTTGTATTGTTCTAATGATTGAGGAGACAAAAACCCTACCCTGAATAACAAAACTACATAATTAATGAAGAATCCGTAAATTAAAAAGCATTTGTCTGAATTATTGAAAGAACATAGTGGAAACATTTTGAACCTTCGAGATATAAACAGTTCATTTCAACAAATAGTTTAACTGAAGTAAATAATGCAACTCCCTGAAAGCACATAAACAATGGGTTTTAAAGTTACATTTTAGGAACAAATCTACACCATTCTTTATAATGATATGAGCCTGTGTAACATTATCATGTTCTTGTACAATGTTATTTTAGGATTGAAAACTATTCAGGAAAGGCATGTTTCATTTGATAGGATGGAAAATTAAGTAGATGGTGAATTTGCTGGAGATGGCCATTATTTTAAAAAAAGTTGTGAAAACTACCCCTTGAATTTCCATCAGTTCTTGACGTGCACCTCAGTGCTGAGCCTGAGAGCTTCCTGCTCTTCTCCAGTCTGTGTTTTGTTCAGCAAAGATTTTATGACTGCACTGCTGAGTTCTGTCTGTGCTTGTTTTCTTTCTCTAGGTATTCCCCGTTGGGTATTGCTTGCCTCATCTGTGGAAAAATCATTGCAATCAAGGACTTAGAAGTAGTTGCTAGACAACTTGGCATGTACATGGTCACTGTGATTGTGGGTCTTGTCATCCATGGAGGGATCTTCCTGCCTCTGCTCTACTTTGTGATAACAAGGAAAAGCCCATTTTCATTCCTCGCTGGGATTTTCCAGGCATGGATCACAGCACTAGGCACAGCTTCCAGGTACACCTGAGAAATACCAGTGTGCTTTATTTTTTAGCAGATTATTACCTGCTGTTTAGACATGGTACATCTGCTGTTCTAACCTTTGCTGCAAAATCATTTTATGCCATTGAATGAAAACTATTTTTAATACAGCCATGTTTAAATAAATCAAAATACCACTTGCTTTCAGGATTCTCTAGAGAGGCTGTATAGCCACCTGCAGACATCTGGGAGGCCTATTTTTTAATTTCTTTTCCACCATTTGCCTAATCACTTGTGCAAATTGTGTAAATTCTGAGCTTGTTTCCTCAACTAGGAAAAGTGATAATTCTATTTATTTTGAGAGCATGCTAAGACCGGTCTCATTGCATTCAAGAAAGAAAAAACAAACATTTCTAGGTTTCACAAAAGAAAGGAAAAAACCTCTCAGTTTGTATTTTAATCAATTTTGGCAAAATAATTGGACTTCAGTGAAAAGCTGAGCATCTTAGACTTGTTAATGCACAGAACAGACTCAGAAAAGTCTGTAAGTAACACAACTCTCAGTAATAAATTTTAAAAATCAAAGATTGGCATTTTGCATTGGGACAGTCAGTAGATCTTGAGTTGAGTGTTTTTCAGTTAAATACCGTACTTAAAGTGGTTTTCTTCAATAAATGTTTTATTTCTGAACAAAATTTAATCTTCCGTTGTAATTAAAAAGATGAAAACAAAAATCTCTAGTTCAAAGTGGACCACCAGAAAGCTGAGCATTCTTGATTGGAAAAACGCCTTGAAAGAACTGTAATTCAGCTGTCTCTTTGGGTCAACCCAAACCACTCTGCTGAACAGCTTCTCCCTTGATGAACAAGAGTCTCTGGGGGACCTCACTGATGTGCATAAATATCTGATGGGCCATGCTGAGAAGATGAAGTGATGCCCATTTTCAGTGGTGCCCAGTGACTGGACGAGAGGGCGTGGGCACAAAGGGAAGCACAGGAAGTACCTTCTGAACACAAGAAAACTCTTTTTGCTGTGATTTACCGTGACAGTGCATGCATGCTGGCACAGGTTACCTGGAGGAGTTGTGGTGTCTCCTAAACCTGTCTGGGCACAGTCCTGGGAAACGTGGGAAACCTGCCCTAGCTGCCCATGCCTTGAGCAAGGTGGTTGGGATGGGTGACCTCCAGAGATACACTCCAACCTCGGTAATTCTGTGCTCTCTGATAAACAGTGCTGGATTATAGGAGGTCTGGTCTGGCCAAGAGTTTTCATAAATGACAATTTGCCTAAGGCTTTTGTTCATTGAAGTGTTTGAGTTTCCACTTCAGTGGTATTTTTGGATGGAGGTGTTTTATTTTGAGCAGGTGGATGTAATGACCTGAAATACTCCCACAAAAGCAAGGCACTGTGTGTCTCTGCAAAGAGCTGCTCTCTTCCAGCTATCTTTTGTGTCTTTTCCTATCCTCCTACTGTGTTTCACATCCTTTCTTCCTGTCCTCCAGTGTCTGGGAACAATTTGGATTGTATTTTTTTGCCTGGCTTTTCCAGTCCTTAACACCATACTAATTTCTCCATTTAGAGTGAATTCACAATCAAAGAAATTTAAAATTTGTCCGCACACTCAGAGGTCTGTATATCAGTGTTATGGTCTGGTTCTTAAAATTATTAAAAATGACTCTGCCTGAATGAAGATGCAAATGAGACTATTGCCAAGGTCAATAGTATGGATTTTATTTAACAGTAAATATGAGAGAGAGAGAGACAGAGAGAAGAAGGGAAGGAAGAGAGAAAAACAGTGTGACAGATTAAAAGAGAGTGACAGATTAAAGAAAATATCACCACTCTGTGGATCCCACCAGCATCCCGTTGATGCTGTCCATCAGGTCTTACGGGTGGTGAGGGTCCCCCAAAAAACATAGAATCCAATGGGTTACTATACATTCAGGCCAGGTGGGAATACCCAGTTACTTCCCCCAGGGAGGGAGGCAGTTTGACAATCTCTTGCAGCAGACTCTGGGTCTGTTGCATCACATGCAATGCCGTGGTGCAAGGCCTCAGCAATGAGTCTGAAAAATTCATCCAGGCACTCTCAAGCTCTCATCCTACATCAAGCCACCTTCATGTCTTGGCTTCAGTCTCACTTCCAGCTAAATGTAGGCCTAATTTAAAAATTGTCTAAAAAAGGCTTAAATCACAGCAGAAAGTGGAAGTAGAAAATATAATTAATGGTATTAGAATTTCTGATTTTGCTCCCTTATATGTATGTGTTATATTGATTTTAATTATGTCTTCTTTGTGTTTTTTGCTTTCTCTCCCTAGTGCTGGGACGTTACCCGTCACATTCCGGTGTCTTGAAGAAAACCTTGGCATTGACAAGCGAGTGACAAGGTTTGTTCTTCCTGTTGGAGCAACTATTAACATGGATGGAACTGCCCTTTATGAAGCCGTGGCTGCCATCTTCATAGCACAGATGAATGGAATTGACCTGGATGGAGGCCAGATAGTTACTGTGAGGTCAGTTCAAAAGAGTCCTTTGTTTCTACAGACTGTAAAGTGGGAATGCATTGGGTCAGATGTCTTCTCAGTAGCTGAGTCGTCCCAGTTGGAAGTATGAAATCCATGGATTTCTAATAATGACATACAAATGAATGTTTTATCTATAGGTCCTGATTCTCTGGTGATGTGTTGTCTATCATTTGCAGCCGTAGTGCACGCTGGTGGTGTTTCACACTGCTGCAGTTGACAATTGTCATGGTTTAACCCCAGGGGACACCAAACCCCATACAGCCACTCGCTCACTCCCTCACCAGCAGCATCAGGGAGAGAATCACAAGGCTAAAAGAAAACTCATGGGCTGAGATAGCAGTAGTTCAATAGGCAAAGCAGAAGCAGTGCCCACAAGCAAAGCAAACTAAGGAGTTAATCCACTGCCTCCCACAGGCTAGCAGGTGTCCAGCCACCTCCAGGAGAGCAAGTGACACGTGACAGTCACTTGAGCAAAGGACATCACTCCAAACTCCCCTTTTCTCCTTCCTCCCACTTTATGCACTAATTTTTGATATAATGATTTTTATCATGTGGTGTGGAGTATCCCTTTGGTCAGTTGGGGTCACCTGTCCCAGCTGTGTCTCCTCCCCTGCAGCCCCAGCTCCCTCACCACTGTGGCTGTACAAGAAGCAGAAAAGGCCTTGGCTCTGTATGAGCTCAGTCAAGTATAACAAAAACATCTCTGTATTATCAACTCTGTGCTCAGCACAAATCCAAAACACAGCCCCATACCAGCCACTGTGAGGGAAATTAACTCTACTCCAGCCAAAACCAGCACACAAAACAAAGTCAATTGTAATATAAAGCATTCTCTGTCCAATGAAAGGCTTTTTTTTTTTTTTTTTTAGTTTAGGGGTATGCTACAACTCATATGTGGGCCATTTACTTTATGGAATATATCTGTTTATATACACTAGAAAAAAAAGTATACCTAAAAAATCTGTGTGTTTATATTTGCCTGTAGTTTTTCTGTGACTTTGGTGAAAAGGAAAAAAGTAATGAGCAGAGAATAGCCCATCCTGAGGGTGAGATTGTCTGTGGCATGGTCTGGATACTCCCAGACCTTTTATTTCTAACTCAGCAAATATTAACTGTAGTGTTTTCATACCAAATTGTCTTATCCAGAAGAAAGCTTTTGTAAGGACAAAATAAAGTACCCATTTAAAAAGGATAAGTGTAATTGAAGACTGTTTACTGTAAGGGAGTCTTAACTTGATGAAGACAGCAGGTCTAACATTTTGAATAGTTAAAATGGAAACCACAAGTGAAGGCTACCAAGTTTGTCTTCCTCCTGTCATTTTCACCCACACAGTTTTCTTTTAATAAACCTTTTTAACACTAAAGAAACTCCTGTGAAGGGATGTCTAATTCTATGTTTCTTGCCCAGCTATACTAGTTCCATACTTTGCATTTGTTTACTGCCTGCCGTGACTCCTGAAATAGTAAAGCCAAGTTTGTAAAAGGTTTTCAGGGCCGCTTCTAATGAAGGCGGATGCTAGACCTGCACGATCCATATTTGTTCCTAAAACTGGAAACAGTCGTTTCAGAGGTGCCACATATTAAACTAAATTGAGACCAGAGAAATTCAAATCAAGAATCTGCTGTCGTCCAGGAGATTTGGTAGGCTTGAGCCTAAGCTACTCATCTTTTCTTTCTCTGAGGGATTGAGCTCTTCCTGATCTCACCATTTTGAGGCTGGTGCATCCAGCTTTGTGACTGACATTTACAAAGCAGGGAGCAGCAACTTTGGTCGATTTGTAAAACCATTGGTTTTCCTCTTTGTGCATTTTTGCTACAGCAATATGACAAGAACACTCTCTTGAGATGACAATACAAATGAAGGAAAGATTGTTAGGTTTTGTCTGGTATATGCACTTTGTGATACTGACAATATTCAAATGACCCAGACATAACCTCATAAAGACTTAATTAGCCTTTGACCAGCCATAGTTACTTCATACAGGTCATTTAATTCCTCTCATTTTCTGTGTTCTTTGAGAAAGGGTGATCTTGGTAGCTAAGACAGGTTCTGTTTAGTTCTGAACAGCGAATGAACTAGCTTCATTCCCCTCCAGGTCTGTAAGCGCTGCTGTGGGAAGGCAGGCAGGAGCGTTTCTTCACAGAGCTTGGAAGGAATCCCTTACCAGTTTAGCCTGGAAGTGCCTGAGGATCTGGCATCATGTGCGAAGCCTGACAGCAGAGCAGAGCATCCTGCCTGCACACCTGCTGGACCTATTTGGGTGTTTAGTAAGCCAGGCTGCACTCTAACCCAGACACCTGACAAACACACTGCAGCCTGGGTCAGACCCGACCAGACAGCATCTGGCAGCTCTAAATCAGACTAACATCCTCACAGATGAGTTCTGGGGCTAATGGGCAAGTATTTCCTGTAGAGTCTGTTCTCCCCTGCTTCTGTATTGGAAGCACTTTCAGATTTGTTGGGTACAGCTGGGTGAGCCCCCGGTCCCGCCAAGAAACCCAAAGGAAATGGCACCCACTGTGGCACAGTTCACTGCTGTTAGGTGCTAAGGCTCCACCCACAGCCTGATTTCTTGGCCATTTATTCCTGGGCCGCCCAATTGTGGAACTTCTTCCTGCCCTCACTGGCTGCCAGATAAAGTCCCCACAGAGACAGTGTCCCTCCATTTTCTGCCTCCCTAACACCTGGCATGTGTTAGGGCTTTCAGAATGTGTGCAGCCCCTGTAGTAGTTTTTCAACTCGTGTATAGCGTATGTTGAAGCATAATCAAAAACAAATTGGTCCCTCTCACCTGCCTTCCTTTTAATTTACCCTCTCCCTCTCCCTCTGCTTCTCCCTCTCCTCTTCCCTGTTTTTCTCCCCGTGACTTGCTCTCTGACAAATTTATTTTCCGTTCTTTATAAGACAGCCCAATGATGTTGATATTTGTTATGGTCTGTGTTGTATTTTTACAAACATTTAAAGTTCAGACATTCACTCTACTGATCTTCATCAAAATATAAGAGACAAAAACAAACACAGGTTTGGATTCATGAAACAATCAGATCAATTTTGCTTTTTCATCTAGGCTGATTTGTATCTAGGCTTGGCAGACCACTGGCTTGTATTTTGGGAGTTTTGGATACCAGACTTTTATTCTTCTGTATTTAATAATAACTGCTTTCTCTTGGCCTTTAACTCACAATTCAGTCTTCAGGTAACATAAACAAACAGAAATTAATCACCCTGAAAATTCAACTTGTAGTCACCAAACTTTGGCATGTCTGGATGGTCAAAACTCAGGATTCAAAACCCTGGGTGAGTTTGTCAAATTTAGAAAACACCACAACACAGATTTGAATGTTGTAACTAGCTTACAGACCCTTACCACTCTTGGAACAAACTCCATAGATCTGGCCTCCCTTAATAACTATTCCTAGAGAAACACAAGAGTGAAAAATATGACCTGAGCTTACCTTGATTTATCATATAGTTATGTTTTATGGGAAGAACACATTAAAAATATGACCTTCCTAATTGTCACAGGAGTATGCAGGTGAAGTGTGTGTTCTCTTCCTGCTACTCCCATTTGATTTTTGTTTTTGCAGTTTGACTGCCACGCTTGCAAGTGTTGGAGCTGCCAGCATTCCCAGCGCGGGGCTCGTCACTATGCTGCTGATCCTGACTGCAGTGGGACTCCCTACCCAGGACATAAGCTTGCTTGTTGCTGTTGACTGGCTTTTGTAAGTTGTGCTGACCACTGCTTGGTGCAGAAAAGGTAGTGAGGTAATGTTTATACACAGTGCTTTACAGCCATTGGTCTTAAAGAAGTGTAAGTCTCTCCTCTACAGAGAAGTCAGAGGGGGAAATGGGCTATTCACTGAAAGCAGCTTCTCGGCTGTCACAAACTGTTACAGAGCTACTGAAGTCAGTTTCCATGAGCCAAGGGTCTTCGTGGCATGCTTGTGAGCTCACACTTTTATGTTATCTTCTTCCTAACAATGCCTTTCCATCACTCAAGAGCAGTTTTCTAATATTTGCTTTCATATTTCCATTTGTTATAGCTCTGGTCTAAAATGAAGGATGAACACTGGAAATGCAAGTTCCATCAGGATGTTATAGAGTGATTTGGGCATTTGTAGTATCAAATGTTTTATACTTGTAGCAGGGAAAGTTGGTTTCTTTTTGTGTATAAGAAAGTAAAATACCTTTAAAAAGAGCCTGTTCCAGGGCAGGACAAAGACCAAAGACAAATAAGAATGAAAACTGAAATGAAAAAGGCAATTCCCTAGTTTTATTTTACTGACAGATCATTCAGCCTAGAAAGAATGGCTTTCATTTCCAAGAACTTGTGATCAAACTCCTCCAGTGTTGTTGCAGGTCCTCTAGCAAGGAACAGCTAACCCACATTTTGTTTTCTGAGGTTATTGGTCTTCAACACTTGAATACAGAAGCTGTGAATACAGACAGAGGGTAGGCCAGGCCACATCCTTTCTCTTGCTGTCATTTGACAGCTGGGATATCCTTCTGGCGTCTGTGCAGAGCTGAAGGAGACTCAGTAGCCCTTAAGTTGTACTGGCCTCTAGAGACACTTTAGTATTGTCCTGTACTGCTGCAGCACAGTATATTCTGGTTTATTCTGGTCAACAGCCAGCTCTCTCCTAATAGCCTTTGAAGTAGTAAAGGCATTTGTTTTTGTTGTTCCAGCTGTGGTGCCCAGAAAGGGAGACATAAATATAACTGTACTATTTGTGTATTTTCTCCTACACTAGCAGCCTCAGCTGCCTGCTTCTGGTAACTTTCAGTTCCAGATACACAACTAAAATTATGCAGGAAGAAATAGCAGAGTTGAGAATGTACATGTGCAGATAAAATAGAAGTTTAATTTTCTGTCATTATATTTTGGCTTATTGAGAAGAATTCAAGAACGAAATCAATCCTCTGACATGTATTTTGGGTCTACTGGCATGGTCTATCTGTCACCAAGAATTTTGAAGGATAACATGCAGCTCTGATTTCTGCTTCAGAGAAGAAAGAAAAGGGAATTTACAGCTTGAGAAGGCAAAGGGAAAACTTGACTTAGATTATTTATATATAACTGAATCTCATGATATCATGATGGAGAATGGTGAAATGAGGAGGTACAGCAGGCATAGGGAAGGATGTGATATTCAGTGGGTTTATTATATTTATGATGTCATAGTTGAAAACAGGAAAGCAGTCTAGGAATCTACAGCTGAAAGAAGGAGAGAAAAAAATATAGAAATATATTTTAAGTATCTGTTTTTCTTTGCTCTCCAAGTAAGGCAAATAGGTAGGTTTCTGCAGCTGGTAGGAGGACGTGCAAAAGGAGCCTGTGGTTTGTTTGGTTTTTTTTAAGGAAATGTATTTTTAAAATATTCCTGTGGACTGAGTAGCTCTGCCTACAGTAGCAAGCCTCAAGCTGTAAGTTTATCAGCAGTTCTGGTCCACTAGTGGGTGTTGCATTTCAGCAGTATTGTCCCCACTGGCTAATCCAACCTTGCTTAAGAAATAAAAACTTCTGTACTGTGGAGCTGTAGCCATGGTGAATGTAGGAAGGGGAAGGATAGGAATTCTGAAAGAAATACTTCAAGATGTCTTTCCAAAATAAATGGAAGGCAAGAGAACTTTCAGCCCAAGTGGTTGGGTTTGGGTCCTCATGGCCTACTGATCAGCAGTGACTCAGAACTGAGAGGTAGAAGAGACAGGAGGTGAAAAGCTCTGTGTCATGCCACTGTACTTATTCATCTATGTTCAACAACTAATAGCTTCATTTTCCATCTTCCAGTGGATCTAATGAACTATGAAAAATGATGCTGCTGATATTGCTATATTAAGAAAAGGCACACAGGCAAACTTCTGAGCAAGCTTTTGCACATACAAACCAGACCTAAAGAATATCTGAAATGAAGTGCTGTAAAACCACATTTTCTTTACCTACAAACAGTAAATAATGTTACAGCAGTATTTCTAACAGAATGTAGAGAAAAGAAGAGAAAGTTAATAAAATATTTAAGACCAAATTCCAGCCACTTTTCTGCAACCCATGAGTAAATGCAACCAGCTGTGTAGAAATACTTAGAATGTCCCTTCAGTAACATTTCAATTTCAGATAAAAAAGGTTTTTAAAAATATTCTACTCTATGAGTTTTTCATTATTTTTGATAAAAGCAAATATGAGAACATCAGCTGATTTTACAGTACTGCTGCCATCTGAAATTGTGGTCTTACCAAAAACAGTTTTGCATGACTTGGTCATTGTGTAACACTAAGATCACTTTATGTCAAATCCTTAAGCTTGGCATTCTTTCCTTCAAACTGGAGCTGAAAGGCTTCTATATTGATTTTTTTCTCAAGCCTCTCCAGTATCTATTGGGTTGTTCCCTCCCATGCATACGTACCCAGTGTAAGGTCTTTCAACCAGGCAAGTTTCCCAGGATTTCACAACTCTTACAGTCTGTTTTACAGTTTAAAACCAGGCACAACACAGCAGTGACATTTAATAGGACAGTAATTATTTGCCAACAGATGGAATAAAATGAGCTTATTTTGCTTGAGCCGCAAACTGGGTACTCTCCAGATGTGAGCTGACAAGCTTAGCAAATATCATTGCTCTCAGATTAGTGGTATTTTGCAGCAAAGAGAGAGGAATTAGCGAAAACGAGCTTGGGCAGCTTATCCAGTACTTAAACCTTCATTCAGTAACTCAGAAAATGATTGCTTCAGTTCTGACTCTGGGACTGAATATTCTGACTCTGATCTAAGCCTTGGCTTAGATATCGATTCAGGATGTTCAGACCCAGTTGAATTCTGCTATGCTATGAACTGCAACTTTCTTATATTTGTTTTGTTTACATCATCCCACTTGCCTGGAATTAATTGGTTGGTTGGTTTTGACAAAAGAGTAAGTACAATTGTCTTTGTTCTTCATAGGGTGCTCTTCGCTCCAAAAGAGGTCAGTGGCACTTTGCTGTTGATTCCTTACAGCTGAGACACTGCCATTTCTGTTGAAAGGAACTTCCTTGTTGTGCATCCATGTGCAGTTTGTATTGCTTTATCTCTCAGCTAGTATATGTGCATGAGCTGGAGCATCTCCTCAAATGACCCTTTCAGAATTTGAATTCTGCCTCAATTATATTTATGTATTCTCTCCACCTTGGTTTTTGGCATCCTATACTATCCCTCTGTCATCTGGCATCACTGGATCCTTTCAAAATTTAATACCACTCATGCAAAAAAATTAAGTAGGTGTTCTTTTTGTAGAGTTTGTTTGATTGCCAGATTCAGTATATTTAATGGTCTTAATTAAAAATCACACCAGAAAGTCTTATTTTCTTATTCCACCACTCTGACCAGGTTTAAAATAGTCTTCTCAGGCATTGGATGAGAGCTGTATAAAGCATTTAATTTGTGTAAAGCAAAACTGGAAGGACGTTCTCCTCCTATAGGTTGTTGGTTTGTTTTTCAGGGGAGTTACTGTAGAGGTTTTCCCCTTCTGGGTATTCTTTTGAAGCAAAAAATAGAAAAGAAAATTAACTGCTTCAGCAAAGATATTACACCACAAAGTCTGTAAATATGTAAGCATGATAATGTTGAGAAGAAGAGGAGAAATCTGAATGGGACTGTAATTCCACAGCTGAGAAAGGAAGATTTACTGATGTGTAGAGCGAAGAGGTTAAAATGGACTCAAAAGTTTATATGGTCATGAATAAGCATGAATAATTAATGTTTACCAGTTGAGACTTTAGATGTTTACTTCTTGGTATTCTACAGAAAAAGGAGATGCCACAGAAATCTAGTACTAGAAATACTAGAAAGGTTGTTTTGAAATTAATCCCTGTCTTGGGAAATGAGGTCTTACATGCTAGCTTTTGATACTTGGCGAATGTCCACACTGTTCCGCCTGGCCATTTTGTGTAAATGAATCTTCATGAATATACTTCTGAGAATTAATCAGTGTAATCACTTCTCTGACCTATTTGGCAGAGCTAAACTCGGTTGCTTTCAGTCGGTTTAATTTACAGCCCTTGGTCAGAAGGTTTTTAGGAGTTTTATGTTTAGTGCAGATATAAAGAGGTAAATGAGATTGTAAATGATTTTAACATGGGTGCTGCAGCAGGAAAGATAGCAGGACCCAGCTCTCATTTTTGCAGAATTTTGGTCAGGTTTGGGGCAGAATTCTGAAGTCAGGGAAAAGCCACAACTGTGACTTCGCTGTTGACAGATAGAGCCACACTGAAGACAAGAGAAAGGTGGCATGTCTGTTTAATGGCATGCTGTCCAGAAAGTGCCAACAAACATATTTCTTTGTAATGAAGTGTGTTAGCCTCTGTTGGCACCCTCCCACAACAAGGGGCACTCGTTAGTGAAATGCTGTCACAGGCTTATAATTTTGTAGGCCATGACCTATATTTGGGTTGCTCATATGCCAAGCTCTGGCACATGTAGTGTGAGTGGGCATGCTGCCACACCAACAGATGGCCATCTGTAAAGATGGTGCCAGGAGAGGAGCTTCAATGGCCTAAGCATTATGGAGATATTTCAGGCATTTTTGTTCCTCATGGTTTGCTCACTAAGAGTAAAGGCAGAGGCCTTTTGTTAATTGAAACTAGAAATGAGAACAGCTCATCAGAACCAAAATCCTTTTCTCTGGCTGCATTGAGTTCAGTGCTCGGATAAATTCAGATTGAACAAAGGGCAGGAGTGTGAGCCTGGCACCCTGATATTGAAACCTCCAGCTCCAGAAGCAGGCACAGCTCTGCAGTTTGGCTGTGATCTAGGATACATTCTCTGCCAAACTCCATGAGAATAAGCAGCTGCGACATAGGAGTTTGAACATCCTCCCTGTCTGAACAAGTCCCTTGGGAAAGCAAACTTCTCCCATTTCCCTTGAAAACTCCCATCTCTCTGCTCAAAAGATACCTTAAGCTTCCTGAAAAAAATGCAGTAACTGTACTATAAACAGGGCTGCCATGCCCTACTTTTTCTTTCTCTCATGCCATTCAGCCTCTGCCTTTTCCTTCTTTTGTAGGGACCGGATGCGAACGTCAGTCAATGTAGTGGGGGATTCTTTTGGTGCTGGCATTGTCTACCATCTTTCCAAGGCAGAACTTGACACCATTGATTCCCATCATAAAGGGCATGAAGACATTGAAATGACCAAGACTCAGTCAATCTATGACGACATGAAAAATCATAGGGAAAACAACTCAAACCAATGTGTTTTTGCAGCTCACAACTCAGTCATGGTAGATGAGTGCAAGGTACCTTTCACGTTTATGGATATTGAGACATGTATATAGCACTGCATGCTTTATCTTATCTTATTTTTTAACCTGCATGTATTTTTCAAATTGTTCTGCAAATAACAATGTGACAACAAGGTCCATGAACCCCAGACATTCTGAATGTGTTTGAGCAGTTCAAAAGATGTTTTTTTGCACTCTTCTTAAAACTTGTCATTTGATGGGAAAAAATCATGTACTTTGTTTACATATCAAAAGGCAAGATGCAGCGTATTATGGAATATGCCAAGACACAGAGAATGTGGCATCACCTTCTATGGACATTTACTTAATTTTCTGTGGCAACAGAGAACTTAATTGCCAACCCAAATGAAGGATGGCTGCAATTCAGATGCAGGTGTTGTCTCTTGCTGACTGCCTTCATGATATGCTGTTCAGAGGTCGACATGTTGAATGCGCTTTAGCGTGAGAATGCTCCTGCACTCACAGCATGCTTCTGCTTCTCTTCTGTCAGCGTTCCTTCCCGAGGCACTGAGGCACAAACACTCTCTTCCCCCTGTAACCCTCGCTGTAACTAACATGCAATATTAATACTAATAATGACATCTTTATCAGAGTGAAGTAAGCTTGAGCAACCCCACCAGCTGAATGTGAAGACAGCTCAGGTTAGTGGTTAAAAGTTCACTAGAGCCCACCACTGGGATGGAGCTGTTTAAAATCCAGAGAGAGCTTTTGAAAAGGAGGAGAAAAGAAAGTAAAACAAGGTGGAACTTCTAATTTCATAGTGTCTCTTTTTTTTTTTTTCTGCATTTATTTATGCTCCAGTCTGATGCTGTACACTGTCTTTGAGACAGTGGGCTTGCCAATCAGCCTACCTTAGCCATTTATCCAAACAGATTCTCTTGTATCTTCCAGCTGCCACAACTGAGCCAGTATCTAGCTGTGAATGGCTGCACTAAGTTCATTAGCAGATCACCATTTATACTGGAAATATAATCGTATACTGTCATTTTCATTTGTCTCTAGCCTGGCTGGAAATGATTTTTTTTTTTTTTTTTTTT